>JAMKQA010024622.1:0-11395 GCA_024699735.1 Posidonia australis
CACTAAGCATGGCATGGCATATCGCCCTCGGGCGTATATAAAAGGCTGAAAAGTCAACATTTCATAAGCATTGGAGAAATCATAGAAGATCGATTTTATCGGGCGTACGAGGGTGCCTAACACCTTTCTCGTACGTAACAGGGATCCTTACCCTCATTTCTGGTTTTCATAGACCTTCCTTATTGTTTTGCATGATTTTTCATGTGTTATTTGGTTTTCCTCGTCTTCCATAATAGACTAGGTGGCGACTCCTGCATTTTGCATTTTGTTTTGTTTTTCTGCCGTAGCTTTGCCGATTTTTGCATTTTCATTGCGATCTCTCCGCCGGCATGGTTACAGCAGCTGTAGTGGTACTTTCTCGGGTCGCGGCGGTGGGCGTTCTCGCCTGGGTGGACGAAGGGGCACTCAGTCCAGTCGTGGGAGTAGGCTTCATCTCGAAGGTGTACATCCGGAACTCGTCCATGTCGTAGATCCCACTCTTGATGTCCGGCAACATCGCGTCAATCGGGTACTCCTTCTCCTACAATAGCTACTGTTGCTGCATCGGTGTCACCGGAGGCTATCGCCTGTGGGTTGCGGAGGGAGGAGGTTGCGGGGGAGAAGGTTGTCGCCTATGGGGTGCGAAGGGAGGAGGCTGCAGGGGAGGAGGCTATCACCTATGGGGTGCGGAGGGAGGAGGCTGCGGCCTACGTGGGGGTGGGGGGGTGTGGGTTAAAATGTTAGGTTTAGGGTTTTAGTTGTTGAGATTTTATATACATGTAAATTTTGCAAATATTATATTTAAATTTTTATTTATTAATTGTTAGATACTTATATCATAAGTTTTACATATAAATATATTAATTAATTTAAAAAATAAATATAATAATTTTTCGAATTCGGATATTTTCGAATCGAATGTACCAACATCTGTATTCAATCCTCTCTTTTTTCGAATCTTTTTTTTCAAATTCGAATTCGGCTCGTCGATTATTTTTTCAGATAAAGATTCAAGATTTCAAATACAGATTCGAAACGAATTTTCGGATTTCTGACAATTTGGATAATATTCGAATTCGAATGCATTCGATAAATTTGGATACATATATTAAATTTAACATTTGTTCAGATACGGATATTAAATTTAACATTTGTTCAGATACGGACAAGAATTCAGATGCAGATGAAAATTTTCGAATTCGAATTCGAATATTGATAGATTCGCTTCATATTCGCTCCGTTTACACTCCTATTATTGATGATGCTGGCAGTCGAACCCAAAGTAAAACTCACAAGTCTGAGGGTTGACACACCCCACCTCCTTGTCTAGATTAAAATTGTGTCCGAGGGTTTGACAAGGTCATGGATTTTCATGCACCTCAATTATGAATATGTATAAATTGTGCGTAACTTTTTTTTAACAACAAAAGCACTTCATCCCGAATTAGGTGCCATTGTTTTAATTTTAATTGTATTTCATTGATCATATCATTTATTGCATATATTGAGGACAATGCATGGTTTAGGTGTGGGGGGAGTCTTTTCTGTGTCTTTTTCTCTCTTTTTTAGTTGTCAAGTGACTTTTCACTTTTTCATTTTTTTAATTAAAAAAATTGAAAAATGAAAAAAAAAAAAAGAGAGTCTTTGTGTCATTTTCGTTTGTTTTCAAAAAAAAAAAAAAGAGAAAAAAAAACAAAAAAAATGAAAAAATATTAGGAGCTATTCACATTTGTCTTATCAATTAGGAGTGGAGTAACCTAGTATTGAAATTCAAAGGTAAGACTAAGTAATTGAGGACTCTATGATTCAAAGAGTAGAGACAAAATCTGAAATATAGCATCATCTGAAATATCTATAACTTGCATGTACTTTATCATGCACTATCACTCAAGCCCTTAGCTATGGGAAATAAAGTAAAGTTTGAACACTTTAGCAATACAAAAAAAAAGCGGGAATAATAACATCCAATAATCACTGAATAACCGGGTATCGTGCTTTAGTAAGCATTGGTATTCACATAAAAAGGAGATTGGAGGATCAAAAAAAAAGGGAAAAGAAGAAGAAAAAAAGTCTTGTCTTTGAGGCATTGGCTACGCGAGTGATTAAGTCCTTAGGAGTGTTTTCACACCTGGTGACCTAAAACCGTCTGGTTTGGGATCCACTGACCTAAAGCTCGCTAAATGGATAGCCAAGAATAAAGTCTAAGAAAGCGAGACACCAGGAAATGAAATAAAATTGCTAAGGTGGAAAGATTGGATTTGAAAACCCATACTAAGGACTATTTCACAAACACAAGGTATATATGAGCAAATTTTTAAGAAGATGATGTAAAAAATAGGACAAAGTCTCTATAAGGACAGGATGAGGGTTCTTAACAAAGGTTAAACTGGAGAATTAAGACACTAAGAAACTTTGGATCTTTTTAGTTAAGTAGGTTAATGTGGATGCCTTAGAATTTTTCGTTTTCTTTATTTTTCACTTTTCTTTATTTCTCCACTTCTTTTCTTTTGAAATTTTGTAGGTAAATCCGCTGCAAACCCTCACGAGACACCACTCATCCACTAAGGAAACGTAGGGAAATAAAGGCTTGTTGCACATGCTAAGTGCTACCGTGATTCCTGCGAAAGTGAGTTAGAATTTTCTTTTCTTTTTCTTTATGTCAAAGTCAGTTTTGCTCGAGGACTAGCAAAAGATAGGTATGGGAGTGTTTAATTAACTCATAATTCATGCATATTTCATTCCCATATTTGTCTATTTTATATATAAATAATATTACTTGAGGTGTTTTGTGTAAAATTTGCAGAACTTGAGGGCTTAGAAAGAATATACCAAAAAGAAGGGGGAAAAGAATAATTGTGCTGGGAAAAAAGAGATTTTTATATAGAAAATTCTAAAGCTATGTTAAGAGGTCAAATACACATTTTCCATGTACATAAATATTGATAAAATATTAGTCAAGCAATGGAAAAAGTCAGAAAAGATTCCAGATGATAGAGACGCCTCCCAGGCACCTAGATGTAAATTCGATGCCTACCAGGTGTTGAAACCAGATATTTTTGACTTGGTCTTCTTTAGATGAGATTCTTACCTAGAAATATCTTGTATTCAAAATTCAAGATTAAATTTTGTATCCGGATTTATTTCTGACGTAAGCAAGTCCTTGTAAGCCTATAAAAGGACCCCTTATGTAGATCTATGGATGGAATCTAAGTTTAGAGTTTGTTTCTTTTCTGTATTTTGGGAGAAGAGGAAGATCATCTGTAATCTCATGTTCCTTCAATGAAAGTGTATTTTATTTAATTATGTCTTTTATTTCTTCTCTCCCTTCTTTTATTTTATTTTTTTGCATAATCATGTGTGACTAATCTTCTAGATCTAGGATTGAGATGAAGTTCATATAATACTATATGTCATGATTAAATTGCTTTATGTTTTCTCTTTATGCTTAATGCTATGATCATGTGGATTGGATGTATATTACATAGACCATTCAATGAATCGAAAAACTTTGATAGATTAACATTGATTTTATCCTTTTAGTCTATGCTTATGGAAAATTTAATTGGGAGTTGTGTATATAATCTCAATTCCATCATATGTCATTTAATTTAATTTGATTTGTGTATTTTGTTCCTTAACTTGATAGTTTATGGTGCATTGTATATAGATTATGCTTGTTAAAATAAGAATCATTGAATCAAATTATTTAGATCAATCGGAAAACATAGAGTGGATTTAATCATGTATTTATATTTACATGAATGGATTCGAAAATCCTAGCTCTTCATCTATTCTAAATTTTTCTTAAGTGTTTAGTCTTTAATCAATGTCTCTTCATTTCCATCACAATAATTGATAATATTCTTTATTTTTGGAACACTTTTCTTCGTAGGATTTACAACGTGCTACATAGTACGCAGTGCACTTACGGTAATTAAATAAGACACGTCATCTCTATAAGTCCACTATCAACAAAATCCAAGTCCCAACCTCTACCTTCACCACCGTTGTAGCCATCCTTCCCATCTCAACCAAAGCCAAGACCAAAACCCAAGTCCCAAAACCTCTCCTCCCTCCCAACCCTCCTCCCCCTCCCAATCTTGTAGAGAGCAATAGCAGCACCTAAGAAGGAAGGAAGAAGAAGAAGATGCAACAACGACAAGTGCTGCTTGGAGGAGCGACGACGGGTGTTGCTCAAACTAGTAGAGTGTAGAGTAGCACCCATTAAGGAAGAAGAGGTAGCGACGACAAGATATAAATGATTTGGTTTTCTGATAACCTACCCCATAGGACACGACCAAAGAGAGGAATCATTATGAGAAAAAGAAAACAAGATATTGGATTCAGGCTCCTGAACATATATATGACTTTATCCAATCCTTGCTAAATAAATATATGGATCTATATCTCATATTGATTGGTTTTTTTCGTCTTTCTATTACTGCTCTAAGAAAGTTTTGCTCTGTCCAATATGAAAACATTAACCAACTCAAGCAGTTGAGTTAGCCAGGAGTAGTGGATTTTACAGCTACTACTCAGGATTCCTCATCAACCAACTAGTAAAGTAATGTTGGTATTCCTCTTCAACCAATAAATTAATCTTGTGTTGAAAAAGAAACACAACATAGAAGACATAAAATAGGTGTTGAATTCTAGCGTATGCTTATCAGTAGTGGTCCCAAAATTGAGGTTGACCACGACTTCTGAATTTCCGAATTGGATCTGTGACACTTTGGAAAATTATGGTAGGTTGTGTGCTTAGTCATGTGCCAATTGAAACCAAAGTACCCTATTCGCGTCTTTGCAAGTTCTGACATCCAATTTACAAACATAAACAATTTTATGAAGAAGTATCTTGACATCTTGAAGGACATCTTTGTGCTTGTAAGCAAACTAACAGAACATCATTTATTGACTTCTATAAATTAGAAATAATAATAATAATAATAATTCTTTTCTCATAAGAAAGAAAGAAACATAAGAGTGGTGAAAAGAATGACACACAGATATATATAGAAATAGAACCAGACAACTAGTACTAGTATCAACTATGAAACACAACAAAGAGGATAGATGGTCGACGGCGGCCATCGCTAATTCCTCATCTGACCATCATAACCACCACTTCAAAGCAAGAGGGCTGCCAGCCCTACGGCGGCGGAGGCGGCGGGGACCACCACCCCTAGGACGGACGGGGGCGAGCTCGATTCAGGAGGTGGTTGTGAGCCCGTCGGTGCGTTGGCACTGGGTCCATTGGCAGGGGTGGAAGAAGCGCTTCCCGTGACGTCGACGGCGAGCTTCTGGCCACCGAGGCAGTGTCCTGGAAACGCGCAGATGTAGTAGTGAGTGCCTGCAGTTTCGAGAGTAACGCTGGCAGGGCCGTTGGTGAGGAAGGTGCCGATCGTATTGTTGGTGCACGACTCGTAGTCCGATCGGGAAACCTCGACCACGTCGTGAGTACCGGACTGGAAGTTGAACACTGCAACATCGATCGTAAGTTTAAAAGTTAGTCTCGTTTAATTTTATTTAATATTCCTAGAATAAGGATTACTCGTAACTTAGCACGCTTTGGTCAATTCCGGGAAAAGATTGCTCCTTCACACCAATGTATTTCAGTTGTACTTATACTACATATCAAATGTTCAACACTTGCTAAGAGGACATGTAATTGCCGTGAAACTTTAGTTCTACTAATAAAAAACTGTGAAAATGTAAACGGAAAAGGAAAATGTTAGAGACTTACAAAGTGTGTCGCCGACCGAGAAGGTCTGGCCGTCAGCCCACTGCTTGTAGAAGGTGTCGTTACCAGGGACGATCCAGCCACCGTTTCCTCCTACTGTATGCGTCGTCACCGCTGTTGCATCATGGAAGAGTAGACCCAGGAGAGAGGCCTTGAAGAGGAGAAGCACGACAGAAGCTGAAGCAGAAGCCATCTCTCTCTCTCTCTCTCTCTCTCTCTCTCTCTCTCTCTCTCTCTCTCTCTACTGGATGTGTTCACAGGTTGCCCCCAAGCACCTCTTTCTTCCGTCAAGCTCTGGTGTGTGATAAGGCGTAAGATAACTTAGGACCGGTGGTGGTGTGAGATGATCTGGTAATTTGGAGGGTTACTTATAGGAGAAAAGAGGTGACGACTTCGACAAGCCGGCAAAGGACGAAGTCGCGTAAGTGGTACGTACGACCGTTTCGTTTTCTGGTTTTCAAAGGCGACGACAAATTTTACTGGTCTTTTACCCGCCGCGTCCATGACGCATGGCTATAGTTTTCTGCCTTACCATGGACCATACACAATTCAGACTTGAGAACGGGAAAAGGAATGAAAGAAAGAAAGAAAGAAAACGTGTGTGTGTGAAAGCAAGTGGTCCGGAGGTTAATCCCAGACGGAGCAGAAGAAAAGGCCGAAAAGGATACGGAGGAAAAAGCACGCGTGGTGGTGCCTGGCGGATACGGCGGCGGCCCACCACGGTATGGAACTGTGCCCACCGCCGGACAAAATTCTGACGGCGTTCTTTGATTTCTGGCTGATTCGCCTACCGACTTATGGCCTTGCTGATGATGCGGTTGTTGTTGGTTTGGAAACTCTTAAATCTAGAAATTAAATTTTAAATTATTTTCAAAAGTTAACTTCTTGGAGGTTTTTTTTATAGAAATCAGATTTTAGATTCTTTTAAAAATCTTGTTTGAAAAAAAAGAAAAAAGATCTATCAGTAGAAGTAAATCTCTAGTAATACTCTAATTACTTTAAAGTATAAGGATCAGTAGCATAAATTATAACTAATAATGACATTTTAAAGTAAATATTTAAAAAGAATGATAACATAAAAGACATTGTGATACTATTTTCTTTAGTTTTTATCGAAAACTTCCTTCCATTAGTTTCTCTATGGTACAAAAATACACACAGATTGTCTACCTAGAAGCTGTAACTTTTGAGAGAAATGCATTGATAAATTAATACTTATCTAGAACCACGTTTGAGATTCTTCAACTAGGGTCAAAAATCTAGACATAAGTAGTTCCAAATGGACCCTGAACTTAATTTTCATATTTTCGCACGTAGAGTAGACCAGTCGGTTACCATTATCTTCACACGTAGAACAGACTAGTAGAATAGACTAGTAGTTGATCTTTTTTTTGATTGTTACATTTGATGGTTTAATATTAGAATAATTTTAAGTGGGTCCACAATTTTTCTTACTATTATAAGTTCGTCGTGCTTTTATACTTGAGATATTTAGCAGTAATGTTAGAACAGTCTCACGATGTGTCTGAAGATTTTGGTCTTATGTTGATTTCTTGATTATGAAGATACATTTGATACACGTTTGAATCTTTCAATTTATCGTGAGTTGATCTTATGTTTTGAGTCAGATGTTTAGATATAATAATCATTCGCATTTACGTCAATACCTAAACATAGACGTATTGAGCTTTGCTTTCAATATCAACATCTAAATTTTCAAAGTACACTTTTAAACCATCGATGGAGCAACGTAATTATTGTCAGGCTAACATACAATTTTTTTTTTTAAATCAGTAGATATATATATTTTCCTCCCTACGATCCGTAAAAGGGAAATGTGACTTCCACTCTTCTTAACCAACTGTACCATAGTAGTTAAGATAACATATATTTTTAATACGAATATTTGATCATAGTATGTACATCAACATCTAGTCGATCGCTTTTGTATCATTTTATTCTAAATTATTAGATATGACATTTACAACACATTCAGAAATTAAGAAGGAAAAAAGAGATTAAATAAATATTTTGAAAGATCGACTTATAAGATGTTATTTTATATAGTTTCGAAATTTTCGATATGCATTTGTCACGTTGAATTAAATCTTATAATTTAATAGTTATTATTTATAACATATTGGAAGTTTATTTTTTACGATCAGAAGATATGAAAACGAACATGAGGTCGATATATCGAGTGACGATGATGAACATTATAAAGAATATACATGTGACCAACGTTTCATCCATTAATCTCCCTCAAAAGGTAAGAAAAGAAAGTCGATAAAAAAAGAAGATGACTCGTATTATATCGTTATGATTGGAAATGTAAAATTATTTCAGTGTTATATCATATTTTGTGTTATAAATAAATAGATGTGTAAAATCATTTCATGTAATATTAATTGTTTTTTTTTTTTATGAAATACGTAGATGTGTAATGTATGTATAATTTGATATATTTGTCATTGGAGTTGAATGTGATTTTAGTAGGTATATTTAGGTGATTTCAATCAATGATAATGTTTTTTTTTTATTACCCAGAAATCATAATAACATTGCAAAGACTTTTTCTCACAATGTCCTCTCCAATTTGATTGTCTATTGCGAAATTAACGAGAATATTACGAAGATAGTGGGAAAATTGTGAGAAAAAGTCTTTATAATGTCATCGTTATTTCTAGTACAACGATTATATTTTCATAACTTTAACGAACATTTTGTGAAGATATAACAAGAAAATATGTCCTCGCAAAATAGTCCATATGTACATTATTGCTAGAAAATATCTTTGCAATATCAATTTAACGATAATAAATATTACAAGAACAGAATGTCCTCATAAAGGCCTTTGGTGAGGACTTTGTGAGGACATTTGTACTTATAATTTCTTATTTTTCTATCCACTTACTCGTTTACTCTACTTGTTTTATATTATACCACAGGTGATGAGACGAGTAAGGATAAAATTACAGGAGAAGTGGGTCTATACCTGCCTTATTATATATATCTATCCCATTTATAGGCTTAAGAGTGGTGAACAATGGTACAAGTTGGGGATTGTGGTAAACAAACACCGTCTTAAATATGTAGTAATAGATATAAATTTTACTTTGTAAGAATAGGTCTCTAGTTTGAAGATAATGGTCTCACGTTGATAGGTAAATAGATTTTTTTACTAATTATCAATTAGTAATTAGACAAATGTTAAAGTATAATATAGTGTCAAAAACAAAAAGAGTCTCAAAGAGACTTGGTCAACTTGTGTCCATCCATGTTAGAAAAAGGTACTGTGTTAGACCTAAAAGAGGATGCATATGAGAACTTGTTGTTATAGTCTCACATTATATGATGGCTGAAGATATAATGATATGCGTTCGAATCCATCCATTTATTGTCAATTAATTTTAGATTTTGAGTTAAATGTCTAGATATAATAATTATTCAAATTTATGTCAATACCTAAACATATATGTATTGAACTTCGCTTTCAATATCGATATCTAAATTTTTATCATTATCAATTCTTTCATAATATTCATACCATATTTGATACAAACAAGGGTGGATATAGGTGTTTCCATTGGACTTTTAAAAAAATTACATTATATTACGTATAGTAGTTTGCAAATAGTCCTATATAAAAAAGTCAAAACTCATTTCTCTCTTTTTTCCTTTCCTTCCAAGTAAACTGAAAGACTCTTTCTCTTCTTTCATTTCTCTAGGACTCTTCCTCCTACCATATTTGAATCTCATCTCAGTCTTCTCTTTCTCTTCCGTGGACCATCCTCCACTCTCTCCTCCACTCCTCTTGGAACCACCAGGCATTCAACATCGACGCCTCTATCTTCTCAATGTCAGTTGCTACCATCATCAGCCAATCCCACCAACGACCCATCTGAAGAGCAAGGAGGGAAGCAACAACCACAAACTGGAAATGTTCGTTCGGAGTTCATCGTCAAAGTCTGATCCAAGGCTAAAGAGGAAAAAAAGACTTCATATAAGATTAGATTCCCATTACATTGAGTCTTACTCCTTAATTTTCAGCATGTACATCCTGTTTGGTCTACAATGCTTTGTTTCCTTCTTCTTTTTCCCTTTTGAGTTCCACGCTAATTAAATAAATTGTGTGTCTTGAATCTTGGTTAGTTTAGTTTCTGGATTAATTGTTTACCTTTGTGTTGGTTTCAGTGAGTTGACATGCTTATTCTTTAGCTTTAGCCATTATCATCTTGCATTATCTAGTTTGCTTGTTGGGTTCATCTTGTCACGTGTACCAAATCATTGTTTCTTTAATTCCTCCCCTTTCTCATAAGTAAACGAAGAGGAAAGCCAAAAGAAGATACATATGAGTTCGACTCCCCTTGATCGATGGTCGTAGGTTTTGTCTGAAACTACATTTTGAATTATAATTTTTGTTAAAAAGTTTTTTTTAGAAAAAGTAATTTCAAACATCTTTTATTTAAAGTTTTTTTTCCAAAAGTTATAATCAACTTTTCTATATTTTATATTGAAAAGTTATAAATAAAAAAAAACTGTAATATATAATTTTTGACCAAAAAAGCTTGCCTTTAAATAAAAATTATATTTCTTAACGTAATTCCAAATAAACTTAAAAACTGTATTCCATCTTTCAAACAAAGATGGAGAGGATATGTCACGCAACTCAAATATGCCGTATAATATACATACAATGAACAAGAAAGCAATCTCTATCTCTCCTTTAGCTATTAAAACATGGACATAATCACATCATGGACAACGCCCATCAACTTGGAAGTGACGACAATTACCACGAAAGCGACTTGAACGTGGAAATGGAATCGTACAACTCAGACGACGATGACGACGTCAACGGCCGAGTTATCTTCTCTTTCTCTCTCCAATTTTTGTTTCATGGCGGGAACAGGAATGGAACCAGTGCCTGACGTTTGATTTCGTCAACAATGACGTCCAGGCAACTCCAGAAAGAGTTGTAGTAGTTTAAAGAAGATTTAAGGTATCATTACACCAGCGTTGGAGATTGCGATGGGTCAAATTCTACTCGATGGATTTCTTTTAACGCGGAGGAAACTCCTCCGTCAAACGAGACAACTATCCGTGGTGTAAACATAAAATTCGAAAGTGATGTAATCGAGTATATGTAAAAAAAAAATTTGTTAACGGCAAACTATGATATATAAGTTCCTCGGACAAATAGACCTAGGAAAAACAAAAATAGTACAATATTGTTTGTTAATACATTCCTTTGAAGTTGAACTTCCAAATCAAAAAATTATATCAGCCAACACAGACCATCAAGCAAAGTAATAATGTCCCAAAAAATTGTCAAAAATCGACTAACAGGGAGTTAATCATTGATCAGATGATCATCCACTGGGACAGAGCAGGGCTGAGATGAATCTACATTCCTGCAGGTAAGTAAGCCAGTGGTAGTAAGCTTGGATTCGTGAGATTGTTGGAAGGAGGTGATTGAACAGAGAGCCTTATCTTTATCAAAACCTGAAGCCATAGAATCTATCCAGCCATGAATAAGAAAAGTAATTTCATTTATACACATCTTAGAACCTTTGCAAGCCTCTCTAAAAATGCGGTTATTTTTTTCCTTCCAAATAGTCCACAGAATAATTTGAAACAGAGTATAGTAGCCTTTAATAGGCAGGTCAAGTTTGA
>JAMKQA010024623.1:0-12072 GCA_024699735.1 Posidonia australis
TAAAAGACTAGGTGGCGACTCCACTTTTCTTTTTTTTCTTTTATCCTTGCGCCTTCGCCGTCATCGGCATGGCTGTGGTCTCCTCCTCTCCACCCCCTCTCCCTCCGGGTCAGGCGGTCGGTCACGGACGGACGTGGTCACAGCGTCCTTGAGTGTTAGGCAATTATCCGTCGAGTGACCTACTACCCGATGGAAATTGTAGAATGCGTTCGCGTTATACCAGGCTGGAAGCGGATTTGGCGATGGGCGCACCTCTGGCAACCTCAAAAGGGATGCGACCTAGGGGAATACCATGCTCAACGGCTCCACTAATGGGGTATAGTGGCGCCTGTCATGGCATTGCCGCTTCTACTGCGGATATGCCAACGGTGGGCGCGTCCTGGTCGGTGGGGCAGGGTAAACTGGTGTGGCAATAGGGGTAATGTGCGATGCATGCGATGCTCTAGGTGTAGGTGTGGGTGCATATACTACTTGGCGTTGTGGGGGCGGGTGGACATTTGCCGGAGCAGTAGGGGATCTAATATAGGAAACTGTGTTCTTGGAGGGATCCCGCCTCCTAGGTGGAATGACATTATTGTTGTTGTTGCTCCTGCTAGCGCCACTATGTGAGAAAGTGGCTTGCTTGGCAAATGCAGAGAGCGCTGGAAAACTGGAGGCGCGCAGTGAGCTCTCAACACGGGCGCCCGCCCAGAGCAATGCAGAAAAAGTGGTGACTAGTTGAATACTAAGCAGAGCCCCGACTGCTGGCTGTGCTCCTCGGATCATGATCTCAATAGACTCCTCGTCGAAGGGTCTATCTTTGACCTGCGAAGCCAAGGACCGCCAACGTCCAACATACTCCCCAAATGTTTCTTGGGGCCTCTGCTTAAGAGCGACTAAGTCCTCCCGCTTTGGGTCTAAGTCAAGATTAAAGGAATACTGTTCGAGGAACGCCTGAACAAGGTTGTCCCAAGTCTTAATGGTGGCTATGTCGAGCGAAGTGAACCACTTCAACGCGGGCCCCATAAGACTCTTCTGGAACAGGCAGATGAGCAACCTTTCGTCAGCTTGGAGCTAGGCAAGGTCACCGCAATAGGCCTTGAGGTGGGAAATCAGGCAGCCCCTACCATTGTATTTTGCGAACTCCAGGATTTGAAAGTTTGGTGGGAGAGTCGCCTTTGGAAAATAACAAAGGTCTCGGAATTGGTAGGACTGGCGATTTCCGCCTTGCAGTTGTCAGAGTGTGTGCTCCAAATCATTGATCCTTGCAAGGAGAGCGTCTGGAGCTACTGCAGTCACAGATTGTGCAGCCGTGGCGGGTGCCGCATACACTGTATGGGTCGCCCGTAAGGGCTCCTCCGGATCCACCATTCCACTGTCTGGTACTACGGCAGGATGGCTAGTGTACCCGTGCATGGGTGTTGTGTGCTGTGGGACAAAAGATGAACCCTGTGTCTGGTACATGGGTGAGGATAAGGCCGGGGGTGGTGCTATAAGAGGTGCAGAATGCGGGAGCAAGAGCAATTGGACCTGAATGGCCCCTAGTACTACGCTCATGGCGGGTTGTGCTCCCGTCAGCCTGGAAGGCTGGCCACCAGATAATGGAGATGCATGTTGTGGTGGGTGTTGTGGCAATGTTGCAAATGGCAATGTCGACACTCCTATCGCTGGGAGACAAGGGATGGCGACGGCTGTGGGGGTGGTGCAGTGGGTGCAATTTGGGGTCCTAGGGCCGGTTGCAAAGGCAACTCGAGAGTCGAGAAGAACAAACCTGAAAAGGGCTAGAGCACCAGTGCCAATCCCTGCAACTGCTGGGCGAGAGTCGACATTTGTTGCAGTTGCGCGGTCATGGGATCATCACTAGGGGCTCCAAAGGATGGAGGCAAAACAGGGACAGAGGAGTCAAGAAGTTGAGACCCCAACTGTCCAAACTAGGGAGAAGCTACTACAAAGACAGCCGCAGTCGGAGGAGGGCTGGAAAACACATAGCCCTGAAGAGGAGCAGCAAAAGGAGTCTGGGAGAAGGTCATGGGAACAACATCAACTGCAGAGGCCCAAAAAGCAGCAGAAGACCAAGCTGATGGTCCCGAAGGCAGGGTAGCCACAGGGACATGGAATTGGGGTGACGGAGGTCCTCCGGACGCTAAAGCAAAAGTGATAACAGGGGCAGAGACAAAGGAAGGGTACGCCGAAACAGAGACCTCCTCCAGGACAGCAGAGGAAAAGGGCTCGCTAGTTTGCTGGGCCATAGTGGATCGCGAGCGGGTAAGGATTGGACTGCGGCTGGGAACAAGAGGACGGATCCTAGAACGAGCTATCGTCAAAGGTGACAGATAACTCGAGAGATGTGGTCGAAAGTCGTGTCGCACTGGGTGTCAGTGAAAGGAAAACCTCGAGCTCTAGCTAAGGAACTCGCACACTGACCAGTATTGTATGTACAAAAACAAAGAAACAAGTTAGAAAAGATGCAATACTTATGATGGTATGAGATGCAAATGCATGAATTCTTCTAGCACGCGCTCTCTCACAATCTAGGGGTGTCCTACCAAGCCATCTACTCCAGATTCACACAGGGATAAATGGGTCTCTGACTCAATGTTAGAAAGTAAAGGTTCCCGTTTTAAATCCTAGCCAAAGCTTAGGCAGTGAACGAGTGATGCGTTCGGGGCCTCGTCCTCTGCCAAAGCAGTAGGTTGTACCCTTTACTAACACCGACACGACCCCGGACAAGGGGGGACATACCAATATTTCATCCCACTCCAAAGCCATAGAATGAGAAAATCGGGAAATGTCCTTCGCAAACTATTTAGGTGGACTCAAGAGATGAGAAGATGCATGTCCTATTTGATGAATGCAAAATATGCTTTAAGTCTTTTACTTGCAAATTTATTAAACCATGGGGGCAAGTTTGCAATTTGTCACTAGTTTGTGTCCAATTTATTAATTTTGGTTTTTATGTCTTTATTAACCAAAAGGGGAGAGAAAGCATGTCTCTAATCTCCTAAACATGGCATATACAAGAAGGAAAGAAAACATGCAAAGCAACCATATATAAATAAACAAAAAGTATGTGCATGTTATGTGCAAAAAAGGTGTCATAGCAAATGTGTAAAAAAAAACACCCATCATACAAAAGGCATGCATGAAAGGAAGACATAGCTTATTAAAAAGAGACAACCAAAGCAAAGCATGGGAAGCAAGCAAACAAAGAGAAAAGTCAATGTAAACGAAAAAAAACCCAAAACAAAAGTCAGGATCTGGTTTCCCCAGTGGAGTCGCCAGTTCCTGTAACCATGCCGGCGACAGCCTCGTGCTTGGCGCAAAAGGCCAAATACGCGAGGATCGGCAAAGTCACGGCAAAATAATAAAAATAATAGTAAAAAATGCAGGAGTCGCCACCTAGTCTATTTTGAAACGGAAGATGAGGAAAACCGCTTTAAAACATTCAAATCATGTGATAAAACCAATAGAAAAGGTCCACATAAACCAGAAATGGGCAAGGATCCCTGTTACGCACGAGGAAGGTATTAGGCACCCACGTGCGCCCGAAAATCAGTCTTTTAATGGGTTTCTTGTTTATTTATATGAAATGTCAGCTTTTCAACCTTTTCTGTACGCCCAAGGGCGATATACCATGCAATGCTACATGCAAATGGTGCCTTATGCTAAATAGAGGGTGCATGGGTTGTAGGGTGTGTCCTAATGCTCAAAAAGGTCACCCGTGCGGTGGGTCAAGTATTAGTGCAAGGATGTTGCACAGATATGATCAAAGATCTAATAACACCGAGTGATTTTCATCCTCACTTTACTATATGCAAAACATGAACTATCATGCATAAAAAAGGCTGAAAACATGCTAAATACCATGCCAAATGCTGCTGTGTGCAACAGAAAACAGGCTGGTGCACCTGTGTGGTGCGCCAGACAGGTGCTCCAGTCTGGTGCGCCTGATTGGTGCTCCAATCTGGTGCGCCACCTATGTGCTCTACTAGGGTGCCAGGAAAGTGTGCCAGAGAAAATCATAGATCCTACAGTAAACCAGAATGCCATGCAATGTAAAAATCTTGTAAACTTGCAAACTCATCAGAGAATGCAACATGAATATACATCAAAGTCCAAACATGAAAACACAATATGGGTCTTGTGCTCAAGGGTTGTATGCCTCACACAAGACCACACCATCCTTATGCTAAGTAAAAACGATAAGATTCAGCCATGCTATCCAGATCTGGATCACGAACTGATGCATAAGAACCTCCTGAACAGGAGTTCATAAGGCAATCAGCTCACCAGATTTCAGCAACTGGCTGAATATGCAAGATGCAAAAAAAATTAAAAACAGTGTCATCCAAGACTGAAATCATGCATGCAAAGACATGATATATCATAGAATACACACTATAAAAATCCAAGTCAAAAACACCCAGGAAAGCATGCAGGTCATGATACAAAGATGATGATTTGCTCTCTGACCAGACTGGTGCACCAGGATGGTGTGCCAGAATGGTGCTCTGGTTAGGTGCGCCACCCTAGTGTGCCACCTTGGTGCTCTAGTGTGGTGCACTCCAGAAAATCTGATTTTAGATTTTGGACCAGATGCTAGAGATGAAAATGTGATTTATCTTAACCAGGTTGATTATTCAGATGGTAAAAAGCTGAAACATGATGGACAGCAAGCAATGAAAGTCTTTTTATCATTTATTTTAAAATCATGTTAGATCATGAGTTAAGGGCTGAAATTATTGCATAATAGATTATAAGGAGTATGCAATGAATTAATGAACCTAACAATCATATAAAGATGGTGAATATGTCAAGCATGTATTTGCAGCTCATTCTATAGCAAGCATTTGCATGAATCAAGATTCATTATGTAAAAACAGAGATTACATAATGCAGAATTTAACATGGCACAGAAACATTGTGAATATACATGTAGGAGTAATCATCTCATCATAAAAACAACATAAAAACAGCTTACTAACAGATCATATATCTTGTTCTTGGCATGCTATTATACAGTGTAATATCTAGAGCTCAAATAAAAGGATAAGTGAAAGAGGAGTAAGGATCTTACCTTGCTTGTGGTGTTTCCTCCTTGAAGGTTCAAGATAATACTTCCTTGTTGCTTTGGATTGGCTGAGGATGCTTTGGAATGCAAGGATATCTTCAGAAACGAGAGAGGGTTGCCGGGAATAAGTGAATGGCTTCACCAAGAGAGCTAAATGGTTGCCAATGAAGGTCCTTTTATAGAGTTCCACAAGGGTAACTCCCATGGAATGTAGACGGCCTCGCAAACGAAGAGCCTAGCGTAGATTCGCAAGGAATATCCGCTGGTGAGGGTTACAAGCACGGAAGATGGAAAGTCAACAGCCAGCACCCTGAAAAGTGACTGTGTGCCAGCTTGGTGTGCTAGGATGGTGTGCCAGATATGGGCGCCCCCTTGGTGCTCTAGCTTGGTGCGCCACTTTAGTGCTCCTGCTTGGTGCTCCAGTCAAGTGCTCCACATTGGTGCTCTCTACTAGCTATCTGAATTCCCAATTGGGCCACAAGCTTGTAGTCGGTTTATGCAATGATCTCTGGCTAGTTAAAAGGTAGAGTAGGATTTAAAAGTGGTTGAGTTTGCCACATCCAAAGCAACATCTGGAGAGTTTACCTATGAGCCACCTCAAAATCGGGGTGTCTACACTTATCTTTCCATTAAAAGATTAGGTGACGATTTCTTTTCCTTATCCTTTTCTTTACCATTCTTTGGTGTTTTTGAGTTGAGTCTCCCTCCTCGGATTCATCATCTTTGCCGTGACCATATCAAGATTTCTTATGTGTTTTCACGCACGACGAGTCATGCGAGTTCCACCTGCATGATCACATTATTCATTAAGGTGATGAGCTAGGATACTTAAATTTCCCTTAGTTGCTCAGCTATAGAGTACATTTTTTGAATAATCTTGTATGTGTTTTCATATATTTGAGCCATTGTGCTTTGGTGTTGTGCACTGAATAAAGTGTTTAAAGGCATGAGTATGGTGTAGGATGTAGAAATAACTGTGTTTTATGTAAGACATAGGATAGTTAGCATTCTACACTTAACTACAAGAATTTGAGATTTGTTGCTTACTAAGGTAGTCTTTAAAAATTCTTCTTATGAGTTTATAGTTGTGCTTTATACCTTCTATCCATTCTCTAAGAATACTAGTGAGTTTGTTTGGGTTGTTGCTATGTATTGAGCGAAATGCTCTGGATCACAGGCATATTTGTGGTGTGTTTTTTGTAGCGTGGGTGGCTCACGTGCTTTGGTTGTGCGTAAGAGTTGCACGTTTTAGTTGATATAGTAAGAATTTGTGGCCTGATGTGATAAATTTTGGTTTGGTTTTATCCAAAATAAGTTTTCAAATATTTTTCTTCTGATTTCTATTTGTGGAGATTAAGAGGAAAAGGTGATTGAGGTCTGTTGACCAACAAGACTAAGGTTGAGATTCGGGAACCGAGAGTGCTGGAAGATCGTACTGACGGACTAAGGATGATTAATACCTTTAGGGGGTCATACGTGGGTCTTAGGTTGAGATTTCAAGTCTAGTGCCAATAGGATTAGGAGTGAGAGTCCCTAAGTAGCCCAGGTGCAAAGACTAGTGTCCTAGTAGGGTTAAGGGTTTAGATTTCCTTAGGTGACCTGAGTACTGAGGACGCCAATAGTACGTACCCTGTAAGGGTTGGCAAGAGCATGATACACACGTGTCTCACTTCTAATGACAAATCAAAGTCGACAGTAGTAAGGGCTCTTTAGTAAGGTGGGACCTAGGACAAGCATGGGCTCCTTCGCAGGGTAGCTCGCTCGTGACAGTGTAATGGTGTACTTCGACAGATGCTTGTTGCCAGTGTCGATTGCTTGGGCTCGAGTGACACGACATTGTGTGTATTGTTAAGGTGTTCTTTATGCAATAGAGCATTCAAGCACTATTGACTCTCTGATTCGCACATTGAGTTAGTAGGTTTTGACTACGTGTTTTGTGTTGCTTAGAGAGAATTGAGTGCTCTGTGCTAAATTTAGTTTTCATCAAATTTATAGTGTTAGATGTGTACTTTTATGAAAAGATGTTACGACCATGCCGACGGAACCACCCGACTCCTCATATGTGGAAACACACGAAGAGTTCCAATAAGGTCACGACAAGATGGTGAATCCGAGGAAGGACACATCAACTCAAAAACACTACGAAAACAGAAACAAGAATAAGGGAAAGGAGTCATCACCGAGTCTTTTAATGGAAAGATGAGGAAAACCAAAAGATGCATAAGAATGCGAGAGAATGATGCAAATGAATGCAAATGGATGAATGTGTGTGTTCCATGCCTAATTGATGCAACACTTAGCTATTGCGAGCTAGAGAAAGGGTAAGGATTCCTGTTATGTATGGAGAAGGTGTTAGGCACCCTCATACGCCCAAAAATCAATCTTTCTTAGCTAATCGCTTGCTATGTGTTGAAATGTAGATGTATGCTTGTCTAACCCTAAAATGTATGCTCGAAATCATGCCAATGAGAATGCAAGAAACAGGCGTGAAGACTCCAAGGAAAATTACACAAAATGAGAAAAAATAATGAATAAAATAGTCCAAGGGTCCAAGTAGGCATTAGAAATGCCGATTAATGTATGGCCTTGAGTGATAGAAAAAGTAAGAAAAAATCTAAAGTACTCGGAAGGAAAACTCTTGCGAAACATCGAAATCTATAAAAATGTTTGTGAAAGTCAAAAAGAAAAAATAATCCGCATTTAGGTCAATGTCGGCATTTTCTTGCCTATTAATGTATATCCTTGGGCGATATGTAAAACTAATATGAAACAAAATCAAAACAAAACTACCAAATGCAATGTGATATGCATGAGAATATACATGAGATATATGTATGAAATGTTTTCATGAGTATATGCGTGAGGATGCGCATGAAATGTACGTATGGGGAAGTATGCATCATTAATATGCACGAGTATATAAATGCATGAACAATGTGTATGAGTGTTGATGGTGAAAGCAAAACAAGACTGGAGATGGAGTCCCCATTAATGCTTGTTCAGACCCGGATGAACTTCACTGGCAATCTCGGCTCGACGACTAATCACTAGCAATGGATGCATGCATCACGGATGAAAGGTATGCTCAAACAGGGATAAATCATACACGATGCACATCGAAAATGTGGTGAAAAGGCAGAGATCAAGCATGCATGAAAGGTCACAGGAGAGGGAACTTACCTGCGGGAGCTTGTCTTCCCTAGTGACGGCATCTGCGACTTCACCAGTGAATGGTGCTTGACGATGTCGATGGTGGCCAATGAGGGATTGCTGGAGGTGGAGCTTGCTGGTCTTAACCGAAGGAAGCAGATGGTTGTCATCATGTGGAAATGAAGAAGGTGATGAGTGCCGTCGAAAATGGAAAACTAGGAGAGTGTGAGAGAGAGAAAATGGTTGTGTTTCCACCTCCAAGAAGAGAGCCCCCATGCACACGTAAAAGAGAACTATTTATAGAGAAGGATTGAGGTTGTTGGAGTTTGTTGGAGGTTGTTAAAGTTTGTTTTGAAGTTGGTTGCAGGTTGTTCGAGTTTGTTAGAGGTTGTTTGAGTTTGTTAGAAGCCATTTGAAGTTGTTAAAGGTTATTTGAAGTTGTTAGAGGTTGTTTTGGAGTTGTTAAAGGTTGTTTTGAAGTTGTTGGAGGTTGTTATAAGTTGTTAGAGGTTGTTTTGGAGTTTGTTGGAGGTTGTTAGAAGTTGTTAGAGGTTGTTTTGAAGTTGTTAGAGGTTGTTTGAGTTTGTTAGAGGTTGTTTTGAAGTTGTTAGAGGTTGTTTGAGTTTGTTAGAGGTTGTTTTGAAGTTGTTAGAAGTTGTTAGAGGTTGTTTTGGGTTGCTTCTTTCCTCTCTTCTCTCTCTATATAACGCTCCAAACCCGGGCACGTTACCTAAATCATAGTATTACAAGTAAAATTACACTAATTACAGTAAAATTAAATAATTGTAAATAAGGCTCACCTTTAGGAAACAATGTGCGGCTAGGAGCTCCCATTCCTGCACCGGAACTCGGTTGTACGCAAACTGCACCTGAAAACAACCAAAGCACGTGTGAGTGACATCTAAGTCACCTAGTATGCGTCCCAACACACAAACCACAAAATCTCCGTAAAACTATTAAAAACTCAGCATTTAATTTTCAAAGTTTAGTTTTCTTTTGAAAATCCACTTTTCCTTTTAAAATATCATTCCTTTTTTTTTCCCTTTTGTTTGAAATCACTTGGGAATTTGATCCCAAAATCCATACTCTTCTCAAAACTCATCTTTCCTTTTCAAAACATTTGGAAATTTATTCCAATTCACATTCTTTTTCAGAAACTCACATTTTGCATTTTCTTTTAAAACATTTAGAAATCATTTTCCAAAACATGTCCTTTTTTTCAATACTTGAGATTTCTTCTTAAAAACACACTTTTCTTATCCTTTTCATTTTCTGAGAAATTCACATTTTCGACCAGAATCAGCCTAAAACATAATACCTCTCAGGGCTCAAAACCAAAACTATAAATACTGACTGGTAACTGGTTAAAACACAATCATTATTTCATCCTAGAATTTTTAGGACCATTCATATGTCCAATCCTAGCCAAACCATATTTCTTTTCATTTCTCAAAATCACATTCTTTTCTTGTTTATTTCCACTTTTCTTTATTGATGTTACCTTGATCAGGGGTAACCAAGCACACAAGTAGTAGGCGAGGACATCATTTCCCCTACCTCCCTGCACTACCACGGTGAAATTCCCCGTGTGGGATGCCACCGCCCCAGCCAACAAGCCTCAATCTCTTTCTTATATGCAAGGGGATACGTCTTTGTCTGACGTCCCATCGGTAACCCGAACAACTAGGTTCAATAACCTAGGCTCAGCCTACACCGTCACGAGCTCGGTGACCCAAACAACTAAGTTCAATGACCCAGGCCCAGCCTACACTGTCACAAGCTCGGCAACCACAGTCGTATCTAGCAACTGATTTCACTGGAGTCTCATACTCCCACCATGTTGTCGACACCAACCCCTGTGGTTCCTTAACACATTATTAGTGTTTTGTTTTCAAAACTCTTTAAGTTTTCTTTTTCATAACCACTTTCATTTCCATTCCTTCCATTGTAGGAATCTTTTTCCATGCAACACCTGACCCTCCACTGGGGTCCCAACTCAATCCATGAAAAGCCATGATTAAAAATCATAAATTGGGTCTCATGCCCAAAATTACACAAAAACCACACATTTATTCTCTTTTATTCAGTTTTAGGGCCTTAAACCCAAAACCATTCCCAAATACACTTATTCAGGTTCCACATTCCTCCATGTCATTTACATGGAGAAAACATCATTAACATATGCTCATGTCCATTTTAAACCTCTTCTTTTCATTTTATAATCTCATTTATATACATCAGTGCTAGGACAAAATCGATAGACCGAAACTCAGGTTCGGCATATCGAAAATTCCAGGTTCGGTACATTAAACATTTTCGATATACCGAAAATCCCTGATTCGGTCGACCTAATGATTTTGGCCTACCGAAACTAGGTATCCTGGCTTAATCTGTCAGGATTTCGGTATATCGAATTCAATTCGGCATACCGAATTTCCCGCAACCAGGGCATTCCTCTATTTCGTCGACGAAATCGCCGAAAGTGGGAGTCTCCGTAGGAACCCCCAAACACACATCACAAATTACCAATAAATCATGGGATGTAGACCCTTGAGTCTACTTCAAATCCCCACAAACCTTTCATCAAACCATCAACCATACAATTCACACAAAAATCACAAAGGGATGAGACTCAAAACGGCTACTGTAGCCTTCATCCCAAAATCTCGTATATTCCTACCAATTTTCATCCTAACAGCATGATATCTATGTTTTCATGCTATTCAACTCATTCTCATCAATTCCCCTATTTTTCTACGATTTTACATGCATTTTTCATCATTTTCATGCAATTAACTCATTTTCAAGATAATGCAGAACAGGGGAAAGGAAGGGTCGCGTACCTCTCCGGCGAGCCTCCCCGCACATCGGTGACTCTCCCCGCACTCCGACGCAGCCCCAGCAAAGCTCCCCTACTGGTGAACCACGTGGACAGCCACCACCTCCTTCACGTGCGTCGTTCTTCCTCTCCCTCTTCCTTCTCGTGTCTCAGCCCTCCCTCTTCCACTTGCCTTGCCCCTCTTTATCTCCTCCTCCTCCTGCGTCATGCCGGTCACCCATCACGTCGGAGAAGACGGGAAGGCACGGGCCAGCGTCGTTGGTGGCACGGGCTGGTGGGGGAAGTTGAGGAAGAAGACGGGGTGAGGTGAGCTCATGAATGAGAGAAGGAGAAAAAGAAAGAAAGAAAAGAGGAAGGAATGGGCACACAAGCCGAGGCAATTGTGCATCCTCAAATTGAACTCCACATTGGTCCCAATTCACAAGCAGGTGCACAAAAAGCCAACCACAAGCTCACACATCCAAGAAATAACAGATTATCCATTAATAAACCATTTATACAATATTACAATTAATTACATGGTTTACAATTAAAAATAGATAATTAGGCTCAGTTGTCACATCCTACCCCTTAAAAGAATTTCATTCTCGAAATTCAGCTCTAGTAAAACAAATAGGGGTACTATCTTTGGATGTCCACCTCGCACTCCCAAGTAGCCTCCTATGTACTATGGTGTTGCCACTGAACTAACACCAATGGAATCACTTTATTCCTGAGGACTTGCTCTTTTTTGTCCAGTATCTGAACTACATTCTCAACCATAAACAGGTCCTCCCGCAACTCCTCCGGCTGCACTGATATCACCTGGGACGCATCGGCCAAACACTTCGTCAACATCGATACATGGAAGGTGTTGTGCACACCTACCAACTCTAGAGGCAGATCTAGTCTGTATGTGTAACCATGCCGGCGAGGAGGTTCCGCAAATGAATGCGAAATCGGTCGGCAAAATCACGTCGAAAAGGCAAAATAAAACGGAGTCGCCACCTAGTCTATTATGGAAGACAAGGAAAACCAAAACATGAAATGAATG
>JAMKQA010024624.1:0-14050 GCA_024699735.1 Posidonia australis
ATGTTCCTTCTTGAAATATCAGAAATAAAGAGATCCTTGTTGCTTTGGAAGGACCAAGGAGGCTTTAGGACGCAAGGGAGTGCTCCAGAAGACGAAAATAAGCTGCTGGAAAGAAGGAGAAACTCGTGCAGGAAGCTGGCTCAGAACAGAATTACTGAATTCAAGATTTCTAACCTCTCCCTATGGTTGCCTATGGGTGTCCTTATATAGGATTTTCTCATGGGTAACTCATGGGAATGCATGGAGCCTCGTAAACGAAAAGCCTGGAATATTCCATGGCATATTCGTTGCTAGAGGTAACAGCCATGGGAGGTGGAAAGCCAACAGCTAGCAGCTAGAAAAGTTGCTGTGCGCCGACTTGGTGCTCCATCTATGTGCGCAAACTATGTGAGCCACCTATGTGTGCTAAGTAGGTGTGCTAGCTAGGTGTGCCAGGTAGGTGTGCTAGCTAGGTGTGCCAGGTAGGTGTGCTAGCTAGGTGTGCCAGGTAGGTGTGCTAGCTAAGTGCTCTCCCCTACTTGTCTAGATTTCTAATTGGGTTGCAGGCTTGCTATGGGTTTAGGATTGGTTCAAGGGTTAGCCACATCCAAAGCAACATCTGGAGTCTTATCAATGAGTCACCTCAAAATCGAGGTGTCTACACTATCCCACCATGGTGACACCGAAATATTGTTCAGATGCTCTGCATGGTTGGATTGATGCTTTAACGGCTGCAGATCGCAAACAACTGCAGATTTGGGGATATCCTCCTCCCTATTAAGCATAACTGAAGTGGAGGTGAACTGGCACCTGCTATGTGCTGTGGCTCGATTTTGGAAACCGGCTTTCCACGTATTTCATTTCGAGCAGATAGAAATGACTCTGACTTTGGAGGAGGTCAGACGGATATGCGACCTGTCGCCATTCATGTCCCCTCCCATCTTCACTTGCCATGATAACTATGCTTCAGTTCTGAGTCGACTGACTGGTTTGACCAGAAGTGTTTGTGAGAAGAGCCTTATTTGCAAAGATGGATCAACTACCATGCTGCGCTTGGATTATTTTGATAAGATTATCAGTGCCCGTTCCCCTTTAGGCAACCTGTGGCTTCATGGTTTTGTGATGCGTTTCCTTGGGGAGCTTATTTTTAGCCATGGCCGGATGACTGTGGCTGTTGAGGTAGCAAAAATAGCTTGGGCGATGGTTACTTGCCAAATTGATCTTGCTCCCATTCTCCTTGCAGAGACCTATATTGGTTTGGACCGGGCATTGAGATGCTCCCGGCACTTCTATGGTTGTGGCGCTCTGGTGCAAGTAAGTAAGCCATTTTATTTTAATACTCTGCTATGCTTATTTAACTGTGTAACCTACTTTTCTAGGTTTGGTTTGCTGCTCATATGGGAGTGGAGGTTTTGTGCCATCGGCTTTCTGCATTTGAAGCTTATAGCCGTATTAACCATTCAAGGACACTTCCAGGTGTACACGAGCTGTGCAGCAGATTGCGGAATCTCGCTGAGGACACGGTAGTGTGGTGCATTATATCCTCAGCCCCAAGGACTTTTACTGCCTTTTTTAATGCTAGGAACATGCGGCTAGTGGTTCTTCCCGGGCTTACAGGTGGTGTGGAATATCACCCTGTCCGAGTCCTTCGCCAATTAGGCTTCCATCAAGACTCCATTAAGCAAAGTCCTATTCCTGACTGTTATAAGAGGTATACCCTTGGCTCCAATGTAACAACCTCAGAGTTGGTCCGCATGACGCATGCTGGCATTCAATCCTCCGACCTTGCCATTACTGAGGGCATTGGTTGTACAGCAGAATATGAAGCTGAAATAAGGGAGACATGGCCCATAAGTTAGATATCGCCTAGTGGCACTTGCTTCACAGGGGCTAGCAGCTCAAAGAGACCGAGAGTTGACTAGCAAATTTTGTATCACTGATGGACTATAATGATAAATTTGCTTGCATTAGTCTCATCTTGACTTGCTTGTGCTTGTTCTCGCATTTTGATAGAACTGCTCCCAAGACTAATTTAGCTGGCATGCCCTTGGTCATAGATTCTTCCAACAGTAAAAGAGACTAACATGCCCCTAGTCAAATGCCTGTTTGCCCATATTACAACTCAAAAAGGCAGCTGGCATGCCCTTGGTCGGAATATGGCCAAATGCCTTGCAAAGTGATATACAAATATGCTTGATTTAAGATACTAGATGTTGTGCTAAAAGTGCAATGCAGAGACAGGATTAATGTATGATTAATAGACATTGGTGCCCTCAGTGCCAAGGAAGCCTATATTGCCTGCTGTAAGAAGTGAAACTGTCCTCAACTCATGTGGCACTAACCTAGATACTTAGGTTTATTTGTAGCTCTCCTTCAAATATTATGGAGTTCATGCCAAATTCTTGGGGCCCTACACCTACTCTTTTAAGGATTCATATTTCTTTTTTTCTCCCTCAAAGGCATGCTGACTTACCCTATCCCTACTTGGAGGTAATATACACCTATGCTGAGGGGGTGGCTACTGTCTCCCTTGTGTTAAAGGGGTGGTTAGTCCCTTTGTAGGATCTATAGGTGCATGCTTCGACTCCTCTCCAAGTTATATGGTAGGGATAGGGTCGTCCAGTATGCCTCACTCAATGGAGCTAGCTTCTGTCTACTACTTCTGTCTCCTTATTTCTTTTGTGCTCCAAAGTTAGTATTTTTTCTTTGTTCCTCGCACTCTCTCTAGACCTAACATTTTTACTCCCTCTAGAGATATAGGTCCCCTGGGAATTTGTGCATTTCGTCCATTTCACTGAATAATCTCTCCCTCACATCCTAAGTTTCAAGGGTAGTAACATATGAGGAGGACTGGACTCGTCCTAAGCAGGTGGGCTTCTGATTTTCCTCATCGGGCATGATAATCTTGAATGATGATGTAGAAAAAGTATAAGACATTATATCATGCGAAGATGCAATAGTCTAAAGTACTAGTATGCGAATGCATGGTCCACGATGCAAAGCTTAGGATTGACTAGGAATCACTGGCAGTACTTCTTCAGGTAGGAGGCATTAACAGGCTCTGATTGCTCCTTACGATCCATATCTTCAAGGATGATTGCGCCTCCGGACAGGGCCTCCTTGACAACAAATGGTCCGGGCCAGTTAGGCTTGAATTTTCCCCTTACATCAGGCAAATTAATGGCATGCAAAACCAAATCGCCTGGCTCAAAGTTTCTAATTCTGACCTTCTTCTGATATACTCAGGCCACTCTCTTCTGGTAGCACTGGGCATGATGCAAGGCTTGCAATCTGTGTTCATCAATCAAGTCTAGCTGAACACAGTGATCCTGAATCCATTCTGCCTCCAATTCTGCCTCCTTCAAGATTCTTAACGACGGGATCTTGACTTCAAAAGGAACGACCGCCTCCATGCCATACACCAAAGAATAGGGTGTTGCTCCCGTTGAGGTCCGGACGGAGGTCCTGTAGGCCCATAATGCATAGGGTAGCTTTTCATGCCAATCTTTATGAGTCTCGGCCATCTTTTTCAAGATTTTTACTAGGTTCTTATTAGCCGACTCTACTGCCCCATTCATCTGTGGTCGGTAGGGGGAGGATCTGTGATGCCTGATCTTGCAATTCTGGAGAAAATCCTCAACTCTCCTCGCTATGAAATTGGTTCCATTATTTGAAATGATGACATATGGAACCCTATATCTTGCGACAATATTATTCTTGATGAATTTCTCTGTGACTGTCTTGTATGATGCCGCCTCGACCCATTTTGTGAAATAATTGATGGCCACTAGAATGTAGCGGTGCCTATTGGATGCGGCAAGATGAATGGCTCCAATGACATCAATTTCCCAAGTAGAAAATGGCCAAGGTGATGACATGCTATGCAATTATTGTGGGGGAGCATGTATAAAATTGCTGTGTATCTGGCAGTTATGGCATCTTCTGACAAATTGGCAGCAGTCTGTTTCAATAGTGGACCAGAAATATCCCTGCAATATAATTTTCTTAGCTAGGAGAACCCTATTCATATGCGGACCACAAGTGCCTGCGTGAACTTTCAACATTAGCATATCTACCTCCCTTTTGTCCACACATCTGAGAAGCATCTGGTTATAAGATCTTCTATATAGCTATCCGGCCCTGAGCACATATTTAGATTCTAACCATGTCAAGGTCTTTCTATCTATTGCAGAAATGCTAGGAGGGAAGCCGCTAGACTCCAGGAAAGTTTTAATATCACTATACCAAGGCAATTCAACAGATGATGGCGCCTCTTGAATATGCATACAATGTGCTGGCTGTTCAATGCATGTGACTGAGATATCTATGGCCTGTGCCTCTGGGAGTGATAACCATGATGCTAGAGTTTCCAGAGCATCTACATACGCATTTTTAGCTCGTTTCATGAAGGAAAATTTGACATCATCGAATTTTTCAGTCAATTTTAACAAATGTTCATGATATAACACGAGCTTCCGGTCTTTCGTCTTCCAGTCGCCATTGACTTGTGAAATAACCAGCATTGCATCGCCATGTACGTGGAGTTCTCGGGCACCTTGGTTCTTTGCCACCTGTAAGCCCAAAATGCAGGCCTCATATTCAGCTTCATTATTGGTGCATTCAAATGTCAGCTTCTTTGCAAAGGGGATTAGCTGTCTTTGTAGCATTGCTAGAACTGCACTGATGCCTCTTCCTCATTTATTGACTGCACCATCAAAGTACAAACACCACTGATGCTCATTTTGAGGTCCTTCTAGTTCCTCCTCGCCCATTGCAAACAATATATCTTCATCTGGGAACTGGGTTTGCAGCGGCTGATATTCTGGCAAAGGTAGGTCAGCTAAGTGATCCGCCACTACTTATCCTTTCATGGACTTCTGTGTGACAAATGTGATATCATATTGGGACAACATCACTTGCCATTTGACACATCTGGCCACTTAGGCTGGCCTCTGGAACAGATATTTGATAGGGTCATGCCGACATAATAACAATACTAGATATGCCATCATATAATGCCTGAGGCGCTGTGCAGCCCACACCAGGGATAAGTAGACTTTCTCTATTGGGCTGTATTTAACCTCGCAGTCATTGAACGTTTTGCTGAGGTAGTAGATAGCCTTCTCTTAACGCCTAGATTCATTGTGCTGACCCAGAACTGCGCCCATTGAATGTTGTGTTGTAGAGAGATATAGCAGCAGATGGCACCTTGACGTAGGGGGAACTAAAACTGGAGGCTTTACCAGAAGTTGCTTGATTTTATCAAAGGCTTCTTAACATTCGTCATTCCAGTAAGTTTGGGCGTTCTTCCTTAGTAGCTTGAATATGGGTTCACATATTGGAGTAAGATGTGTAATAAATCTGCTGATGTATTGCAGCTGGCCTAATAAACCGCGAATCTCCTTCTTGGTGGTCGGAGGAGGCATGTTAGTAATAGCTCTAGTTTTGTTGGGTCCACTTCAATTCCTCTTTGACTGATAATGTAACCCAGGAGCTTTCCAAAGGATACCCCAAATACACATTTGTTGGGGTTCAGGCGGAGCTTATACTTTCGCAGGCGGTCAAACAACTTTCTCAAACAAAAGAGATGGTCCTTGGGCTCTTTAGATTTGGCAATCATGTCATCCACGTATACTTCAACTTCTTGGTGCATAAGATCGTGGAATAACGCTGTCATGGCCCTCTGGTATGTTGCGCTTGCATTCTTCAACACGAATGGCATTACTATGTAACAGAAGACTCCCCATGGAGTGATGAAAGATGTCTTCTCCATATCTTCTTCAGCCATTCTGATCTGGTTGTATCCCGAAAATCCATCCATAGATGACAACATCTTATGGCCCGCAGTGTTGTCTACCAGAATATCAATGTGGGGGAGCGGGAAATCATTTTTGGGGCTCGCTTTATTGAGGTCTTGATAGTCGATGCACATGCGAACCCGTCCATCCTTCTTCGGCACAGGCACCACATTGGCGAGCCACTCAGGATATAATACGACTTTGAGGAAATTGACTTTGTGTTGTTTCATGATTTCCTCTTTAAACTTTAAAGGCCACTAGGGTCGCCATCTACGAAGCTTCTGTTTGACTGTCTTTGAATTTGGTATCAGTGGTAATGTATGAACTACCTCCTTAATGTCTATTCCCACCATGTCATCATAGATCCATGCAAAGACATCTACATATTCTTTTAGAAAAGCTATAAACTTTGCCTTTGCTTGTGGTGACAATTTGGCACTGATGCGTGTTTCTTTGATATCTTTCGCTGTGCCGATATTGATAAGCTCTGTCTCCTCTTCTACGTGAAGGTTTGGGCCTTCTGGGTCATTATCATAATATGGGATCTATGATGGCTCATCATCATTATCTGCTCCATGGACCTCATCCTCTTCTTCATAGGCGATTAGCTCTGACAGGATTTCTTATTCAAATGTCGGGTCTGTAATGTCAACTGAGAAGACCTCTTCTGATTCTGCGCCCTGATGGCACTCAATGACTATCACAGTGACTTTCGTGTTCTTGTATCGGCATTGTGCTATTTCTTCAATTTCCTTATCTAGATGATCTGGGGAGCTAGGAGTCCCTACCTCTGATGCCTTCTTATTTTCATTCTTTGACATTTTTTGATTTTTTTGGTATTTTCTTTTTCTTTGCTATCTATACATGATTCTGCCTGCTGGCGGCTGCTCTACTGCAGGTTAGTGAGACTACCGCTGCCCGTCTCACTTGTGCCTAATTCAAGGTTTTTATCCTCACCCTCTAGGTGAGGCTTATACTACCAATACCAGCTAGACCCGCCTCCCAGCTGACAGGAGATTAACTCCATTGGTCTAGCATCCCTTGCCTCTGTCTCATGCAGGACCATAACTGAAACCTGGTCCTGGGGTGGTATTGGTGCTTCTGCTGATGATGATGTGGCAATTGCTTTGCCCTTCCTCATGCGATCATGCTCTGCCAGGTCTTTTGCGAGCACATCCAGCTGCTCCTGGAATAAGAGGTCCAGATCCCTAATGTCATCATTTGTGTCTGTCTCTTGGACCACTGTCTGGACTGCTGACTGCTGATTGCTCTTGAGCTATTGGATATAACTCCATCTGACCACTGTTCTGCACGATCTCATGCTCTGTATCCTGCTGCTCTGTCTCTAGCCGGTCGCTGTCTTGATATTAATCTTCAAGACAGACCCAAGTCGACGGCGTTGACACTGCATATGAGCTGTGGTTTGGATCCATAATGCCTGCACTGATATAGTTGGCTAAATTCTTTGAATACACAACTTGGAGGACTTACCGAAGCGTTGCGATCTCTTCCTCTGGTAGCACAGCTCATAACCCAAACCTTCTCGCTCAATCCATTCCTTGGCCTCGATTGGCTCGGCGATTCCTTGGCCATAAAGCCCCAGAGGCGATCCTTTCTCATATCCCCACTTGCGACACAAGTTGTCGACCATCAAACGGGGGTTGCCAGAAGTGGCCAAGTGGCCGACATGCTCCAATGGTGGAATGAAATTAACCGGCTCAAACCGGTTAACCCAATAAAGAACATCGGAAGGCTTTGGTTCAAAATGGATGGTCTAGGTGGCTATAGTAGAGATAGATTCAACCTTCTCCATATCTTTTGCCAGGACAACAACAACATTGTCATCTCAGCAAAACTTAATCATACGATGGAGGGTTGAAGGAATGATTTGATGCTTGTGAAGCCAAGGGCGTCCAAGCAAAAAATTGAAGGAGGGTTCGATGTCTACGACGTAGAATTCTATGTCGAAGCAAGCAGGGCCTATAGTTAATGTAATGATCAAAATCCCAAGCGCATCATGATGCGTATTATCGAACACAGTCATCCTCTTCACGGCTGGCGTAATGTCCTCGGACTTGAATCCGATTGCACTTGTTGTACGCAAGGGGCAAACATTTAAGCCTTCTCCATTGTCCACCAATGTGAGAGGGATGCGGAAGCTCCAATACTGTGCAGTGATGAACAACGGGGAATTATGGTTGGTGCCGGAAGGAGGTAACTCTAGGCTGGAGAAGGAGATAACTTGAGGCGTCGCTACCATTCCTACCATGTTTTCTAGGGTAGCAGGCTCTATAGTTTGGGATACACGAGCACCCTGAAAAACTCTAAGGAAGACTTCTCTATGCTCAGCCGATGTATGGATTAGGTCCCAGATGGAAATATCGGCTTTGACCTTCTTAAGATATGCAGTGATGTCAGCTGAAGGTTGGCTGCTCATGGTAGGATTGGGTGGTGCTACTCTAGACATAGGTAATTGAGGAGAATGTGCTTGGAGCTGGACAAGGCCTGCTGCTACAGGTGTTGGTGAGCTAGATGGCTGGGCTGGCAATTGGTTAGAAGTTAAAGTTCGGGGGTTAGGCCTAGATGCTGAGGGTTTGTATACTCTGCCCGATCGTGTTACTTCTGCACACATTCCTGTGGCATAGTTGTAAGGAACACAATGCGTGTCGTGGGTCAGAGTAACAACAACCGGGGGGCGAGCAGCTAACTGTACAGGGGTGTTTAAAGAATATGGGTGGGTAGGAGGATAAACCTGAGGATGTGGGTGTATTGGTGAGGGTACCAGTGGGCCCGAGGGTATGCTAGCTGACATGGCCTAGATTGGGGCCAGGCTGATAAATAGATTGGAGTTGGTGGCTGGGAATATACAACAGGTGGTGCCTCAGAGTACTCTGACTCGGCAAATGGGTGGATCACATGAATAGATTCCTTGAAATTACCGAGGAAAGAACGATACAATTGGTAGGGAAAAGGGGATGACTCATCATGGATCAAGTTGGTTGGACGGATAGGGGAAGAGACAGACTCTGAAGAAGAAGAAGCAAAAGAAACAAAATTGACTCCCGAGGAACCTGGTGCTCCCGAGGGTGAATGCTGTGGCAGGGGTTGGTTAACTATGCTAGGTTGTGCTGGTAGTGCTAGGGTGGCCACTGGTGTGTGTGTTGGGCCGGCTGCCTGGGTATTAATCACTATGACCTTCTGTTCAATCAAATCCTAGACAGCGTCCCTCAGTGTCAAGCAATTATCCGTTGAGTGGCCGACCACCCGATGGAAATTGTAGAATGCATTGGTGTTGTACCAGGTTGGCAGTGGATTAGGCGGAGGGCGCACCTCAGGCAGCCTCAGCAAGGATGCGACTATGGGATATACCATGCTTAAGGGCTCCACTAACAGGGTGTAGTGGCGCCTGTCACGGTGTTGTTGCTTCGGCTGTGCATGCGCCAACGGTGGGCGCATCCTGGCCGGTGGGGTAGGGTAAACTGGTGTAGCTATGGGGGTAATGTGTGATGCATGCGGTGCTCTAGGTGTAGGCGTGGGTGCATAAACTACTTGTCGTTGCGGGGGCGGGCAGACATTTGCCAGAGCAGCAGAGGATCTAATGTAAGAAACTGTGTTTTTGGAGGGATTGATATTGCTACTACTTGGGCCACTATGTGATGCAGTGGCCTGTTTGGCAAATGCCGAGAGCGCTGGAAAACTACCGCCGCGTAGTGAGCTCTCAACACGGGTGTCCACTTGAAGCAGTGTTGAAAAGTAGTGACCGGTTGAATGCTAAGCAGAGCCCCGACCGCTGGCTGTGCTCCTCAGAATATAATCTCGATAGACTCCTCGTCGGAGGGTCTATCTTTGACTTGTGAAGCCAAGGAGTGCCATCATCCAAGATACTCTCCAAATGTTTCTTGGGGCCTCTGCCTGATAGCGACTAAGTCCTCCCGCTTGGGGACTAAGTCAAGATTAAAGGAATATTGTTCTAGGAACGCCTGTGTAATGTCGTCCCAAGTCTTGATGGTGGCGATGTTGAGGGATGTGAACCACTTCAACGCGGGTCCCGTGAAACTCTTTTGGAACAGGTGGATCAATAACCTTTCGTCACCCTAAAGTTGAGTGAGGTCTCCGCAATAGGCTCTAAGGTGGGCAATTGGGCAACCCCTACCATTGTATTTGTCAAATTCTGGGATTTGGAAATTCGGGGGGAGAGTCGCCTCTGGGAAATAACAGAGGTCCCGGAATTGGTAGGACTGGCTGTCCCCACCCTGCACTTGTCGAAGAGTGTGCTCCAGATCATTTACTCTCGCGAGGAGAGCATCCGGAGCTACTACAGCTATGGATTGTGTAGTAGAGGCGGGTGACACGTACATTTTATGGGTCACCCTTAAGGGCTCCTTTGGATCCACCATTCCGCCCTCTAGTGCTACGGCAAGATGGCCAGTGTACTCGTGCATGGGTGCATTGTGCTGTGGGACAAAAGATGAACCCTGTGTGTGGTATAAGGGTGAGGATAATGTAGGGGGTGGTGTAGAGTGTGGGAGCAAGAGTTGTTGGACCGGAATGGTTTCCGCTACAATGCTCACGGAGGGCTGTGCTCCTGCCAGCCTAGGAGGCTGGCCACCAGATAACGGAGATGCATGCTATGGTGGGTGCTGTGTCGGTGTAACAAATGGTAATGTCGACACCCCTATCGCTGGAGAGACAAGGGACGGCGACGGCTGTGGGGATAGTGCAGTGGATGCAAACAGTGGTCCTAGGGCCGGTTGCACAGGCAACACGGGAGCCGGAAAGAACAAGGCTGAAAAGGGCTGGAGTGCTAGTGCCAATCCCTGCAACTACTGGGCGAGGGTCGACATTTGTTGCAGTTGCGTGGTGACGGGATCGTCGCTAGTGGCTCCAAAGGATGGAGGCAAGACAGGGGAGGAAACAGGAGGCTGAGATCCCAGTTGTCCGAACTTGGGGGTGGCTACTACTGAAACAACCACAGTGGGAGGGTTGGACAATACATAGCCCTATGGAGAAATAGGCTCAATTGCTGTGGCCCCAACAGTCGGAGAAGACCAGGCAGGTGGTCCCGAAGGCGAGGTAGCCACAAGGACACGAAAATGAGGTGGTGGAGGTCCTCCAGAAGCCAAGGCAAAAGTGGAGGCAGCGGTGATGACTGGAAGAGACACAAAGGAAGAGTATCCCGAGACGGGGACTTCCTCCAAAACAGCAGAGGAAAGGGACTCGCTGGCATGCTGGGCCATTGTGGATTGCGAGCGAGTAAGGATTGGACTGCGGTTGGGAAGGATAGGATGAATCCTAGGACGAGCTATCATCTAAAGTGGTAGATAACTCGGGAGACGTGGTCGAGAATAGGGTCGCAAAAAGAGTCAGTGAAAGGAAAGGTCCAGAGCTCAGGCTAAGGAAACTCGTACAGACAAGAAACCTATGTACATAAACAAACAAGATAGAAAAGATGCAATGTTTATGGTGGTATGAGATGCAAAATGCATGAAAGCCTCTAGTATGCGCTCCCTTGCAACCTAGGGGTGCCCTACCAAGCCATCTACTCCGGGTTCACACAAGGGTGAATGGGTCTCCGACTCAAGGATAGAAAGAGTAAGGTCCCCGTTCTAAATCCCAGCCAAAGCTTAGGCAGTGAACGGGTGGTGCGTTCAGGGCCTCGTCCTCTACCAAAGCAGTAGGCTGTACCCTCTACTAACACTGACACGACCCTGGACAAGGGGGGACAGACCCGATATTTCATCCCACGCCAAATCCATAGGATGAGATATCGAGAAATGTCCTTCATAGACTAAATAGGTGGACCTAGGAGAGGAGAAAATGCATGCCCTATATGATATATGCAAAGTATGCTTTGAGTCTTTTACTTGCAAGCTTATTAAACTGTGGGGGGAATTTGAATTTTGTCACTAGTTTGCATTATGTTTTATTAATTTGGGTTTTTATATTTTCATTAACCAAATGGTGAGAGCAAACATGTCTCTAATCTCCTAAGCATCGCATGTACAGTAAGGGAAATAAACATGCAAATCAGCCATGAATTATCAATCAAAAGCGTGTGCAAAACATGTGCAATAATGATGACATAGCAAATGTGTAAAAGGAAAACACCCATTATGCAAAAAGCATGTATGCAAGAAAAACACCACTTAAAAGGATAACCAATGCAAAGCCTGGAAATAGGCAAGCAAGAAGAAAAGCCAAAGTAAACGAGAAACTCAAAACAAAAGTTGGGATCTAGTTATCCCCAGTGGAGTCGCCAGTTCCTGTAACCATTCCGGTGACAACCTCGTGATAGGCGCAAAATGCCAAATGCGCGAGGATCGGCAAAGTCACGACAAAAATAAAAATATAGTGCAGGAGTCGCTACCTAGTCTATTAAAATGGAAGAAGAGGAAAACCATTTAAAAACATTCAAATCATGCAAAATAAAGCCAAATGGAAAAGGTCTCAAACCAGAAATGGGCAAGGATCCCTGTTACACACGAGGAAGGTGTTAGGTACCCTCGTGCGCCCGATAAATCGGTCTTTCCATGAGTTTCTCATTTACTTATATGAAATGTTGACTTTTCAGCCTTTTATTTACGCCCAAGGGCGATATGCCATGCCTTGCAAAGTGAGTGGTGTCTTATGCTAAATAGGAGTGCATGGGTTGTAGGGTGTGTCCTAATGCTTAGAAATGTCACCCGTGTAATGGGACAAGCCCCGGTGCAAGGATATTGCACGGATATGATCAAAAGATCTAACAACATCGAGTGATTTTCATCCTTGCTTTACCATATGCAAAATATGGTAAACCATGCATGAAAATAGCAAAAAACAGAATTGGGTCTTCTTGGTATATCAGGGAAGAAAACCAGAAGAATCCAAAAGCAAATCAAAACCGGAAAACATGCTAAAAACCTTGTGAAAAGCTGTTGTGTGTAACCGAAAACAGGCAGGTGTGCCTGTATGGTGCGCCAGATTGGTGCTCCAGTCTGGTGCGTCACCTATGTGCTCCTGTGTGGGCTAGAAAGACGTACCAAAGAAAATACAGAAATCTATGCAGTGCAACGTCACATATAAATGTGTTTCAGGAAATTGTGTGATGCAAAATCCTTTGCAAACTTGGAAAACATACTTTGTAAATCTAGAAAAATGCAAGTATGAGAAGATTTAGGGACCTTGTACTCAAGGGCTAATAGCCTCGCACAAGATCACACCCTATTCATGTTAAATGAATGCAACAAGGTTCAGCCATGTCTCCTGGATCATAGGCTGATGCACAAGATTCTCCATATTGGAGTAAAGGGCAATCAGCCTACCAGAACTTAGCCATGGGCTGAAGATACAAAGTGTAAAACAACTTAGAAAACAATATCATTTGAGGCTGAAATCATGCATGCAAAATCATGAAATATCAGAGAATCAACACCAAAAGAATCAGACTCAAAGTCATCCGAAAAAACATGCAGATGGGGATGCAAAAGAGGGTGATCTGCTCTCTGACTAGTCTGGTGCACCAGAATGGTGCGCTAGAGTGGTGCTTTGGTTTGGTGTGCCACTCTGGTGCTCCTGTTAGGTGCTCCAGAATGGTGCGCCCTAGAAAATCTGAATCAGATTGCAGTCTGTTTCAGAATGTGGTCCAAATTTCAGAGATAAGTGATTTTTCTTAACCCAGATTAGTTTTGTAACGCCCTGATCCCGGAAACGCTACCAAAACACAGTATCCCAAGCATAATTACACTAATTACAGAAACAAATATAACTATAACTAAGGCTCACCTTCAGGATCACAATGTGCGGCTAGAAGCTCCAACTCCTGCACCGGAACCTAGCTGCACGCGGTCTGCACCTAAAAACCAAATAACACGCGTGAGTGACATCTAAGTCACCCAGTACGCGCCCCAAAACATACAAACCAAAAAACCTCGGTAAAACCATAAATCTCACTTTTCTCAAAACTTGGTTTTCTCTTTTTTGAAAATCATCCTTTCTTTATTAAACAATCTGTTGGGAATTCAATCCCAATCCATATTCTTTTTCAAAAGCCATATCTCTTTTCTTTTCTCAAACATCTTGGAAATTTTTACAAGATCACATTTTATTTCAGAACATTCCTTTACAGTCTGTGACCATGCCGATGGAACCACTGGGCGCGGTTCACCAAAACCTGACTCCGGTGTGCGGGAACACACTGGGAGGTCCGATACAGTCACGGCGAAAATGGTGAATCCGGAGGAAGAGACAAGACTCAGAAACACCAAAGGGAAAACAAAAGAATAAGGAAAGGAGTC
>JAMKQA010024625.1:0-10427 GCA_024699735.1 Posidonia australis
ACAACCTGATGCACAGAAAACCACCCACAACCACACACAACCAAGAAACAACAGATTATCCATTAATAAACCATTAAACACAATATTACAAATAATACATGGTTTATTATAAAAATGGATAATCGGGCCCCGATGTTACGAGATGACACAGAGGCACGGGCCGTTGGGTGGTGGTGGCACGGGCTGGTGGAAGGTAATAGGGGGGAGAAGGCGGGTGCGTGAGCTCGTGAGTGGGAGAAGAAAGAAAAAGAAAGAAAAGGAAAAGATCGGGCATGCAAACCGAGGCGACTGTGCATCCTCAAATCGGACTCCACATAGGTCCCAAATCACAACCTGATGCACAGAAAGCCACCCACAACCACACACAACCAAGAAACAACAGATTACCCATTAATAAACCATTAAACACAAAATTACAAATAATACATGGTTTATTATAAAAATGGATAATCAGGCCCTGATGTTACAATGGGCATTACAAATCAACTTGCAACACCTCCTCCTCCATCGAAGACCACATTGCTTATGGGACTATCAGATTGTTCAATCACCACATGCTGCCGAGCTAACCGACTACTGGGCTATCTACTTCAGTAATCAATCTACCGATTAACTACCAAAGTGAGATCGATCACTTGACCCAATTTGAGGCTAGACCATCTCGGGAAATCAACTTAAAGATTGAGTAGAAGAGAACCAAGTTTGAATAGGCATAGGCTATCAACTTGAAGACACCAGAGCAATCGAAGGATAAGTCATGTCATGCAATTTGCAACGAAACACTAAGCACTCCAACACTAGGGCTAAATGAACACTAAGCCCAATCAATTATTACTATAGTATTAAGATTTTTTAATTAATTTTTAAAAATTATTAATATTGTTTTTGTTTTTGGTTTTCTTTTTCCTACCCATCGTGCAAGTTTCTCACTAGTTCATAACTAATTGTTTATGGGCTCCTTTCTACACTCGGGTGGAATTTGTATTTTCTGACAAATCTCAGGGTGTTATCATAATTTTTTCAATATCTGGACTTCTCTCAGGCCACTTCTGATGAGGGTCTGTTAGTTACTATAAAAGAACTTTGTTACAATCATCACACACATATTCTAGAATAAAAAAAGAGAAATTATATAATAAAATTTGTGTATCAATGGTGAATGGGGAAAAAAGATTTATATGTAATCATGTATGTTTAAATATAATGTTGAGATTAACATATGATTTTCACGTCTATTTGATTATAATGTCGAAATTAACAAGTAGTTAGTGTCACACCCTCACCTCAGGGTTTATCATATGTACCTAAGTGATGGTTTCATGCATGTTCAATATCGAACATGTTTGTTATATGTGTCACCCTCACCTTAGGATTATTCTCAATGTTCGAAGTATGCAGTCAAAGCATGAGATCAAATATGTTCGGTACATTCATGTTCGATAGCTACATATTCGATGACTACGTGTTTGAGACATACATATTTGCTAGTTGCATATTCAGTAGCTGCATGCCCTTGTGTATCTTTATTTTGCTTGCATCTTTAGTACATGCATATTCACTAGCTATATGGTTTGGCACATGAATATTCGATTGCTACATGTCTTTTACATACCTGTTTGGTATCGAACATGTTTAGTATATGCGACACCCTTACCTCAGGATTGTTGCTGAGGTTCAAGGTGTGAGATTGGGTGTATATAATCAAATATGATGTCGATGAAAATACACAAACTATTGCAAAAGAGAATACGATACCATATATACCTATGATCAAATATAATATCAATAAAAATACATGATCTAGCATATTTTAATAATAATATGGAATTTGACATAAATTGAATATAATATTGATAGATGTGTTATAGAACATGTCCAAGTGTAAAAAAAAAGAGTACAATATTAATCTAATTATGAAATCAAACATAATTTAATTGGATTAATATTAAAATAAATCTAATATAATGTCGATATGAATTTAGTTTATGATATCATATTCTATCACTCATAGACATGTTAAAAAGAATGTATTTGGATATGATGTCAAAAGTATTAAGTATAGGAACGACAAACATATACAAGCAATGTCACACCCCATCCTCTTGCAGGGGGTGAAGATCACATACAACTTAATAACATTTAAATCCAAACAATATCCTTCATCTAAATTGATTTCATCATTCATGTCACAAGTCATAAAGAATTTCAACATCTCTTACAAGTCATGATAAAAATGTTTACTATCCATTATATTCTTCCCATACATTAGCATTTAACTTGTTACATTTCAAATATCTTTGAAGCAAAAACAACCTTACCCAAACTAAATGATAGATGCTTTATAGGAAATGTGGCACACTACACAGTTGCCACCGCCCTTCACTGTGCTCGTCACAATGATCCACAACTTTCCTGCATGTTGCATCTCAAATTTGTCGAGATCTCCAGTGATTGTTGTCAAAAGATGACGATGCAAAGGCAACAACCTTAAATGAAGAAGGAGAAGACGGCGATGGGGGCGGCAAACCAGAAGGGGGGAGAAGAAGAACCAAAGAACAAGAGAGAGAGACAAACTAGAAGAGGGAGAAGAAGAACTAGAGAACCATAGAGAGAGAGAGAGAGAGAGCTATAGAAGAAAAGAAGAAAGAAAGGAGGACGAGGTGTGTTCCGTCAGTGGAAGAGAGCTCACCGGAGACCCTTATGCCCGGAGGATTCATCAGGAAGGAGAAACGAAAGCCATCGAGGAGGGAGGATCGTTGGAGATCGCCTCCGTGTACACGTTCCTTCGTCTCATTCCTCCTTTATGTTTATGTTCCAATTCCTTGAAGTATGCTATGATTTAGTGTAAAAAGCTTGAATATGAGTAGATTTGAGTAAGATCATGGATAAATGTGATTTCCTAAATTTTTCCATGATTTAATGTGTATTTTAGGAGAATTTTTAGAGTAATTGCTACAATGGCTTAAGATGTGCTCTATTTCCTTTTGATTTTGTATATCGAACAATATGCCATGGTTTTTGATGAAATTTATCCCAAATAAAAGTAAACTTGGCATGCTAGATTATATGTTTTATGCAGGATTTGAGGTTCATCGGAAAGGGATTCGCTGGAGGTCTCAATTCCGGTGAACAAGTAGTTAGGGCTCTAGAGAAGTTTACTGAAAACGAGCATTTCGGTATGTCGAATTAGGTTCAGCATGTCAATTTCCGGTCAGTATTCGACCAAAATCCTAATTTCAGTAGACCGAAATGCTTCAGTCTTCCATTCCAAGGGATTTCGATCGACCAAAATGTCTCGATTGCCCGAACTAGGGAAATTCAGACAACCGTTTCGAAATTCAGTCGACCAATCGAGGCGTTTGGGCCTAGTTCAATCTGTCGATTTCGTCCGGTCTACCAAACTAGACCCGAGAGCCAAGTGGAAGTGATTTTAATAAAAATGATTATGAATAGATTTTTATGCCTAATTACGGTGTTTTGGCATATTATTTAGAAAGAGCTTTATAGAGAATTATAAGAGACATCTTAGAAGAAAAGAATAGTTTTACAGAAAGCTTTCTTTAATAGAAAAGAGTTTTACATAGAGAAATGCATGTTTTCAGAATAAGATTTCTACAGTTGGCCTCGGTTAGAGAGACTGAGTGCTCAAAGAAAGGTGTTGAATGGACCGGGTAAGATAACCCATGAGCTCAAACACTAAGAAAGAAAGAGACGTTGGGAAACGCATCCCCGTGTAAAGAGAAAATAGTGAGAGCCTGTTGGCTCAGAGGGGCCTGAGGAGCCCAAGAGTGTAGCCTGTTGGCTAAGGTAGACGATGGAATGCCCAACATGAGGACTTTCACTATGGCAATATAGGAGATTAAGGTTGGTGCGGCTCCCTCTATTTGTGGACAGGTCACCCCTGACAAAGATGACACCAGAAAAGAATAGAGATTTTCAGATTTGTGATTTAAAATTGGATTTAAGCTAGAATCAAGTTGTGTTTTGGTTTTTGTGTTTTAGCCAGATTCTAGCTGAGACGTGATCAGAATTTTAGGCCTAGTCTAGCCAAGAGTTGTGTTTTAGCCAGATTCGAGATTTTGTTTTAGGTCGGACTCTAGTCCTAGAGATGTTTTCCAGGAATGCATGAGATTAGTGCATGAGTTTTAGAATAATAAAAAAAAAGATTTTTAAAAGAACATGATTTACTGAGTTTTTCCTAGAAGAAGATTTCTAGAATTTTAATAAGAGATTTATTCAGAGTCTTGGTTTCAGTGGGAACCCATATTAGAATTTTTATGGAAGAGCTTTAATGATTTCAAAAGTCTAGATTGTAGACTTTCCAAGTTTTGTTTCCAATGTTTTTGGGTGACACGTACTAGGTGACTTAGAAGTTACTCACGCGTGTTTTTACCTTGTCTTGTTTTCAGGTGCGTAGTTGGAGTGTACTCTAGTCTGGTGTTCAAAGACAGGAGCCATTAGTTGTACACACATGTTCTGAGTAGATTATAATTTAATTTTTTTTTGAAGTGCATTAATCTTAGTATAATAACTTAAATTTTATAGCATCTGAGTTGAGGGTGATACAAATAAATACTGTCCACATGCTTCCCTTATGCTTGTCAACGAGAGGAGAATGTCCAGTGATGCTCGACAACCATGGTGACCTTCAATGATGGTAGAAGGAGAAGAGAGAGAGAGTTAGGACTTTGGATGGAAACAAAAGGAAGAAAAAAGGAGAAAAAGAAAAAGGGGTGTTTGCTTCTGCGTGGGGAAGACGTTAAATGGACATTTTTCATGTCCACTCCCTAAAGAAAATTCATTTTGCAAAGAACCCATCATTCCTTTATTTTATTTTTTGGCAAGTGTATTACAAGCAAGATACAAGTTTTCTAGGTGGATTGCAATCAAAATATTGGAGGAAGTAAAGGCCAATCGTGATGTATCATCACTTGTGTTAAAGCATGCACTTGATAAGAAGTATGGCTTGTTGTTGCCATATCAAAGGGTAGGATAGGGCAAGGTAAAGGCTGAAGAGATTATCTATGGAAGTATTTTTGACTTTTATACTAGAATTCCAAATTTGAAGGCAGATTTGTTGAGAAGAAACCCTAGTAACACCATCTGTTTTGACTGTATATATATTTTAGTATTTATTTCTCAATGGATTATAATTGATTTTCAATTTACTACTCTCAACTTCAAAATCAATTACTTAAGTATCTTGAACTTCAATCATTTCGTTAATGGGAATAGATTTTATAATAAAATTGGGACAAAAATGTCCTTATGTCATAACGTTATTTCTTCTCCATTTCTGTCCCATTTTTGCCCCCAAAACCGAATGCCGCCACCACCATCTCCACCAAGCTTATGCCCACATCATTACCATTGATGTCCACCCCCACCCCATCCTTACCACCAAGCTCTTCCACTCCTACGGTAGCCACTCCATCCCCCTATGCCCACCACCTATTCAATGAAATCAGCCACCCAAACATCTTCCACTACAATGATATCCTCAGGCTCCACTCCCACCACTAACGTTCCCACAAAGCCCTTTGATTCTACAACAAAATGTGGTATTTGGACATTCCCCTAGTTGGATCACCTTCTCTTGCGTCCCCAAGGTTTATTATGGGTGTGGGAAGATGGGGGTGTGGATGGATAAGGTAGATAATGGCTAGATTTTAAGGTTTGGATTTGAGAGGAGACTTGTTTGTGTTGAATAGGGTGATGGCGAGTAGGTGAAATGAAAAGATGTGAAGTGGGAAAGGTTGGTTTTTGACCGGTTGGTGGTCAAGAATGTGGAAGAAGAAGAAGAAGAAGTGTCTGTAAAAATGTGTTGAATGCATAGAATTGTATTATTGAATATAATATCAAATAATACATTCTATGACGTTGCATATAGGAGGAATATGAAATTCATGAGCCATGTATCGCATATGTAGAATTGTATTATTGAATATAGTATCAAAATATATAGGAGTGTGACATCGCATATAACAGCAATATAGAATACATGTGATTCAAGCGTTGCATTACCGATAATCTACATAAGATCTAAACACATATAGTGGAATCATCTTTAGAGGAAAGGGAGATACCTTGTGTGTCGAGAGTTGTTCTCTTTGTTAAGTTTTCCTTAAACGTGAGTGAGTGGATGTGGTGGTCAAGAATTGTAAGTTCAGGTACTGTAAATATCGCTTGACTTTAGTAATAAGTAGAACTATTACTTAGAGAAATAGCATAGTAGCTGGATTCGTAGAAAAATACAAATAAGATAATGTCACAACGAGAAGACGTTCCAACTCCAGACTCTCAGAGCCATCGAACTCGAAGCCACCATCGCTGCCGTAAAGTCAGCGATTCCACAAACGAGAAGACGTTCCATAGCTTATCGCCGATACCACGACCCACGAAAGAGACAGAATGTCGTATTGTATGTACTCCTCAAAAATGGACAAAACTGCCGACTCCACAAACGACACCATTTACGACGGCGACATATATAAATCACCGATTCCTAATTTCCCTTATTTGAAATTAGTTTCGTTGAACCTTATCAGCTCTCAAATTAACAACCTCTCATTCGTCGACGATATCCTGAGAGACTCGTGATCATACCCATCTTTACAAATTTCCAATAGGATCTTCGCGAAAGTGTGCACATCTAAAACACCGTAAGCTTTCAAGATGTCAAATCTACACATTATAAGTCTAGCATAATCTTACATCATCATTTGGAAGTTGAACCCTTCCATTTAGGGAGGGCTTTCACGTTTCATCCATCGATCATTATCCAACACTACAGCTCAAACAACTCAAAAACTTGCTAAACCAGAGTATAATTTTCTTCAGCAACTCCATACATAGCGTTCATTACAATCAAGACCACCATGATCATGGTGAGAGTACTGAACAAATTGAGTAGAACACAAGTCGAATACATAGACTTCACAGTTCCATGCCAATCCCGGCAAGTAAAAGACATTTGCCAAAAAATACATGAAACTCTGAAAATTTTTATATGAAAACAACAATAAAAGCTTGAAACAAGATTAGTATATCTTATATAGTTCATCACACCAAAATGGATATTTACCATGTTCTGTAACTCGCTGCTCTCGGCAAAGAGTAAGTAGGCGCTGATCCATCTCCAACAGAAGAACACTACTCCCATAGCCAGTGCGGTCCCACCTCCAATACTGAAGGTTGATTTGGGTACTCTGGATTTTGGTATCTAATCACATACCACCACTCAAAACCCAGTCAATCAGAGCGAGAAATCACCAAATTGTTCAGCAATCTGAGTTACACAAGACAACGACGGTCTTGTGAACTTTCCCTGCCACTTTAGATGCAGCACTTCTATTAGCCAAACCAACACACCGCTGATAATGCAAATGAACCGATCCCACAGGAACTAACTGGTAGGAAGTACACATCTTACTCAGTTAGCAGCCCAGAAGAAAGAGCGTAATCAAGATCCCAAAGGAAATGTCAGGTTACACTTACGTATATCTATAAGTCTTTTTTTCTTGGCTTCTCTCTAATAGTCAGAATTCACGAATTTCTTGATTTCATCCATGAGCACAAAGAAGTGGTCATTATTGGGCAACAGGTAGAATCCAATTGTTGCCTGCCCAAGGTAGAGGAGTTTCACTTCTCGTTTCACCCTCTTGAGGCCTTCAGCATATTCAAGCTGCCAGTCCCGAGTAAGATCGAACCCCGCCACCGCAATGAGGCTCTTGGGAAACGGAAGTCCTTCAAGGCTAATTCCGTTTGGACCAAAGGGATTGCAGGCTGGATGGTTCCTGTCAGATCCCTCAGGTAGAAAGGCTTTCCAATACCAGTCCCTATCTTGGAGCGTAACAAAGTACTTGCCATCAAATCTCAACTCCGAGTCTTTCCGATCTTCCCCGCCAAACATCGAGTTGAGGAGTATGTTCCCATACACCTTAATACCTGACCCAATGGATCTCACAGCAACATGGTGTGCAATGTTCCCCCCTGAGCTGTCCCCTGCCAAGTAAATCCGGACACTGGAGTCGTTCCCACTCCGCAGCCACGGCCTGCTGGCTGCCCATTTGACAGCAGCCCAACCATCCTCATAGGCAGATGGATACCTATATTCCGGTGATCGCCGGTAATTCACGGATATGACAACTGCATTACACATGCTCACGAACCGGCGGCAGAGCGAATCGTAGATTGCGCTATTGAAAGACGAGTGTGAAAAGCTGCCACCATGGAAGAAGATTATGACAGGGAAGGGGTCTGCACTACAGTCCAATTCAGTGATGATGCCAGGTGTAGCAATGGGTATCTCGGGGGCAGGACGGTACACACGACTAAGAAGATTAGCCGGTCGATCGATAAGGACGTCAAACGAGTAGACTCCATCGACAGGAGTCGCATTGGCAAGTACCTTGCGGTCGAGAAACTCTGCCAAGTGGCGGTCGAAGCTGCCGTCAGGGCGTCGGAGGAGACTATAGGCGAGCTTGAAGTTGGATATGAGGACCCATGTGTTGAGTGGGACGACGTTCTGGAAAACAGCAGGCAAATCAGAAGCAGGGAAACAGAGACAGAACAAAGCTTAGGGGGGTTCGGTCCTCATGTTCTTCCCCCTTCTGGCGGGTGGAAAAGTAGCAATTGACATAAAAAGCTCGAATCTTTCTCCAGAAGTAACACGAAATAGCTCATACCAATATCAACAACGGCAGGAAAGAAGAAAGCGAACATAAAGCACCAAAAGAGGAAAGTGAAAAGAGAAGAAGAACGAAAAAGAAAAGCCCCCAAACACCCAGTTCGGTGGATCCAATCCCAAATTCACGCCGTCCATGGCACAAATCCAAGAACCCAAAAGAGAAAACAGAGCACCCTCAACAAACCCTAGAAACCTACAAAAAACATTCAAAATCCACATCAATTCATTCCATACTCAAAAAACCTCCCTCGAAATCCAACACAAACTAACATCAGCAAAGAAGAGATTGAAGCAGAAGAATAAAGGAAGGGGGGTTGGTTAGAGAGAGAGACAAAGAGAGAAAACCAACCTTGGATTCACTGGCGTTGACCTCGTTGCTCCCCGCCATGGCCGCTTCTTCCCGTCCTCTTTGTCACACACCAGAACAATCACAACCACGACAACAAGAAGAAGACCCAACAACAAAGCTCCCAGCTTTCCTCATCCTCAACTCAGCCCTCCACTAACCATACAGAAACCAACCAACACAGACCACCTCTTCCTCCTCTAAACACCCACTCCCCAGATCTCCACTCCAAAAGCTCCAACCTCTGGGGGCCCAAAAGGCAACAAGCAAAGAGCAAGTCCACCACCAAGAAGAACAAGGAATAAGCACCACCGCCAATGAGAACGGTAGGAGAGAAGGGAAGCGGGGGTGGGGATCAGGAAGCAAGAAACAAACCAATGTGAGCAGAGGCGGTGGAAGATAAAAATCACAGGAAAAGAAATGTCCTCCTCCACCTGCTATATTCAATATATATATATAGATATATATAAAAAGAAAAAAGAGCGCGTGCGAGAGAGGAGAGAGAGAGGGGGTGGTGTATGGTGGTGGTGCAGAATAAGAACACGCGGAGGCGGAGGAGTGGAAGCCAGGTGGGAACGATCACCGAAGGAGGGGTCGAGACGTGGCGCGGGCTATGACCTGTGGTCGATGGAGGATCTGACGGTGGGGAGGGAGGAGATAGCGTGGCCCACGGGTACAGAAGGCGACAACAACCCCGCCCTGCGTGTGGCCGACGCCATCGCCACAAGAAGACAAAGCGAGGACCTATTTATTTGGACTAATTAAGCGGGCCCACCCCCACTTCTTCTTCACTCCGGTTTGTCTTCTAGTAGTTTAATGTGTAGTTGTATTGTACAGAGGTGTATGTGCAGAACGACGTATGTATTGTGTAACGACGTATATTATATCTATACGGAAATTAAGGTTTGCTTGGAGACGATTCACTATTCAGGGATGAAGTTGGAAGTCATTTGACAGTTTCAAAACACCAAAGTGTGTACAATAATGTCAAATATAATATTCAACTTACCAAAAAATTGATGAGTTAATTAGCTGAAAGAGGCCATCATTACTGGTCCATATATGCATGTTTTCCATACACACATGCAGTTGGTTTTCAGCAGCTGTTGGACTCTAAAAGGTCAACACCAAGATTCCAGAGCAACCAAATCAACAACTCCAACCGATAAATAGCGAAAAATAAGGCCCATGAAGAAGGCATGATGGACAATGTCTTATTCAAACTCGTCACAAGTCTTAGATTTTAATTTTAGGACATACATAATAATAAAAAATCATAATAATTGAAAGATATTACAAACTCGCCACGCCTCCACCTCTTTCTCTCTAAACCGATAACAAAAAAAAAAAAACCTTTTAATTAGCGTTGAAAAAAAAAAAAAAAAAACGCAA
>JAMKQA010024626.1:0-11919 GCA_024699735.1 Posidonia australis
GGGAGGAGAACCTAGAAAACTACAATGCAGATGAAATAGGATGATCGGGGTGTGTACCTGGCTGGAATGGGTTCGCCGGAGCTCTGGGACGGCGGCGGGCTCTGCTCCTCCACGCGACGCTCTCTCCTTGCTCTGGCGCTCTTGCTCTCTCCCTCCCGCTCTGAATGAATGGCTCCCAAATCCCCCCTTTTTTCTTTTTACGTTGGCCTCCTCCTCCCCTTTTCCTTTTCCCGCCTGCGAGCTCTGTCTCTACGGCCACCTACCCCTACGCGTCACAGAACGGGCACCTGCTCCTGCACGTTACGCCAGCTTGGCAGGCAGCAAGCAGCTGTCCTCCACGCGCCATGGTAAGGATTCTGGCAGCCATGCAGGATAAGGATGGGTTCGGTGAGGTGTTAAGGAGGAAGAGTGAATCTAGTGGTGAAATGGGTTGGATTGAAATAAAATTTGGATATTTAGGTGTAAACTTAGGCCAATGAAGGAAAATGTGATATTGGACTTAAGTCTGGATGGAAATGAATGAGCTTGATTTTGGAAGAAGTTCAAATGTGGGTTGAGTGGACTTTGGGCTTCATGGGCCTCCATGGGCCTATGTGGGCCTTGTGGGCCCCCATGGGCCCAAGTGGGCTTCAATGGGCCCAAATGCATTAAATGGGCCCAAATAGGTTAAATGGGCCTAAATGGGCCTTTTGGGTTCATTTCGGGCTTTATCGGCTTCATGGGCCTCCATGGGCCCAATTGAGCTTCAATGGGCCCAAATGCATTAAAGGGGCCCAAATAGATTAAATGGGCCTAAATAAGTCTTGTGTGTCCAAGTGGGCTCAAATATGGCTCAATGGGCCTAAGTGGGCCTTCATGGGCCCAATTGGGTTTCATGAATTAAAAGGGCCTTGATAGGGTTAGAGCTCAGCCACCACATCTTCATCCTGCAAAATTGGAAATTTGGGGTGTCTACATTCATGCTTTGATTTTTATTTTGCTCACATACATGTTTTTATTTAGTATTACATCTTCCCATGGAAGTCAAAGAGAAACACTATTCCTTAGGGGGAAAATCACTTTTGGCTTCATGATTCAATTTCCCTTCTTTTTTTTGGCACAATGCACAAACACCTATTCTAGAATGAAGGAAAGTTTTTAAATATACAAAATTGGCACAAATACCCCATCCAAAATGAAGGACAATTTCTAAATGTACACATTATGTTATGTTGTTATCTCACAATAATTATTTTTATTCTATCTTTTGAATTTTCATCAGTTATAATTTTAGTTTTGTTATACGATTTTAAGACAGAGGATATTATTAGTGGGTATTGTAAGAACCATCCTATAAACTAAATAAAAAGCAACTACTCTTCTTAATTTGTGGTGAATTTCAAACTTATATTTACATGACTTTTGGTACTTATCAATTCAAATTTATCATCTAAAACATTCTAATATGGAAAGTTTTGATATTGGTTGTGTAATGAAGAAAAAGGAAAGTTCACAAGATTAATGAGAGTGCTCCTTTCAACTTGAAGAATGTTGCTGTAACAATGCCGACGACAGCTTCATGCGTGACGTGAAAGGCCGATTGCACGAAGGCTAGCAAAGTCATGGCAAAAAGTGATTAACAACAATAAAATGCAGGAGCTGCCACCTAATCTACTTAAAAACGGGAAATAAAGAAAACCGTTTTAAAACAACGAAAACAGTGTAAATGTGCATGATTCATGCAAATGGAAAAGGTTATTATGAACCAGAAAGTTAGGTAATGATCCCTATTACACACAAGGAAGGTATTAAATACCCTCATGTGTCTGACAAGGCAGCCTTTCATGGCTTTTCGCTCACTTATTTGGCTATGTTGGCTTTACAGCCTGTTTTTGTACCCCCAATGGTGATATGTAATGCTATACTATGTGCACGTTGTGCCTTTTGCTAAATATGGGTAGAAGGACTGTAGGGCGTGTCCTAATGCTCTGTAATACTACTCAAGTTATGGACCAAGCATCGGGGTGAAATATTACACCGACATGGCCATTGACCTACTAACATCGAGTGGCTAACGTCCTCGCTTTGCTACATGCGAGACCTATGCTATCATGTATGGATGAGTATGAAATCTTGCTAGTATGACTTTGGTATATCCAGGAAAATACACATGAAAAACCTGAGTTGAAACAAATCGAGAATCATGCAAAATGATATGCCAAAAGCTAATGTTTGCACACTAAAACAGGCAGGTGCACCAGTTTAGTGCGCCAAACAGGTGTGCATAGATGGTGCGCCTGTCTAGTGCTTTAATTCAGTGAGCCACTCAGATGCGCCACTGTGATGTGTCAGTTTAGTGTGCCTCTGAGGTGAGACCAAGAAATTGCAGACAGACTACAAGGCATGATGGATATGCTAGGCTAAATGCAATCACATGATTCTTCTATGGGATGTCTAAAGATACTTACTAAGTGTTGGGTAATGCATGCTTAGTGATAAAACATCTTAAAACACATGTTTCTCATTCCATGATTTTCATAGGTTCTCATGGGTTCACCTTGGCTTTTAGAGCCATAGACCTCAAGGGTCCATTTCAGGGATTCCCAATGAATCTCCATGAGAATACAGGAGATGAAGGAGACAAACAGAGACTATGAAGAACCAAAACCATGCCTAATCTACATGCACCTATCTCCTTTTCCATGGAATTAAGAAAGAAGAATTGGTGATCACCGATGAGAAGCCAAAGAATAGGTCATGTGCTCAAGGACTAGAATCCTCACACAAACCTCTTCTTCCTCTCAAAAGAGTGCTATGCAGTAATTATGGAAACATGGTATATGCAAGGAAAATAATATGAGATATACATGGCCAACATCTACTTACCAGGAGATATAAGTCAGAGCCTTGAACGTTACACAAACCCAATAAATCCGGCCAACAAGATCATATTCAAGATATACATCACAAATATAGAGCTAAGCAAACTTGAACCTAACCATGCACATGTCATAACAGTAAAATTATGGGATAAACAATGAACATGAAACTAATATAGATTTAGCTTTTCATTTAACATGGTAGTATGAGCACGGAAGCATCAAAGGATTGGACTTAACCATGGAAGAAGAAAAGAACACAAACAAAACAACAAATATGCATTTAATCTACCATGTAAAACATCTATAAAACACCCAAACTAGCATGGAAAAAATATGTATTATATGGAGGACTACTAGCTACATGAAGAGAGATAAAAAATAACATGTTTGAAGTGCTCTGGTCCCTCCCATATGTAGCTTTTGATGGGTTCTTTGTGGTTGGAAAACAGAGCTTTCCTCCTCTCAAAGTAGCTCCCAAGTGATGCAAGATGAGGGGTTTTGTGGAGGATATGGGTGAGGAGATTTTTTCCTAGGCTAAGTGGGTGATTTCTTGCTTGGAGATGAAAGTTTTGGCTATGGAGAAAAGGCTAGGTTGTGAGTGCTTCTATGCTAAGATGTAATGTCTCTTTTCCATTCTCTCTTTTTCCAATCCGTCTCACTAATGGCTATCCAAGGCATTATATAGTGAATGAAACTTGGGAGTTTTGGAAGTTCTAAGGCCTTGGGAAACCAAGGGACTCCACCCAAGACTAAATGAAGATCATTATGCAGATTACAGTGGAGAATAATAGCACAACATGGGTATGATGGCTAGAGCATCGTTACGTAAATGAACAGCCAAGAACTTGAAAATCGTGCTTGTGCGCCACTGAAGCGAGTTAGTTAGGTGTGCCATATTGGTACACCATACAGGCAGGTGTGCTTGTATGGTGCACCAGCTTGGTGTCTTAGTTAGGTGTGCTAGCCAAATGTGCTGAAAAAGTATGCTATTCATGTATGCCAGCTAAATGTGTTAAATTAATATGCTAGCCTAATGTACAAGAGTTTATGTTGGGTCAATAGGATGTAGGATTTACACCTAGACTCTAACCTATAGCTCTAGGTTCATTCGATGCACTTAGAAGACTTTGAGTTTTGAAAAGCAATATCTGAATTCATCACCACTGGATCCATCAATGAGCCACCTCAAAATCGGGGTGTCTAAAGTTACAAGCATATGATTTTTATATTGTCTTTGTTTAGACTTTCATTAATTTTTATGTCAAATTTATCATCTAATATCTTCTAAATAGAAAACTTTATTATTGGTTTTATATAAACTAGTGGAATTGTCATACTCCTCTCTCTTACAATATGCACCACAAACTCATTTACAAAACAAGAAGAATGACATGATGCACATGAATATGGACATTAAGATTCATTTGCAACATTATATTTATTTTTAAATCCATCCATTTTCCTTTTATCTCTTTAGTTTTGAACGATTTATTTGTAATAATTACATATAGATTCACAATTGGATGGATCTTTTTAATATGACCTATTATGAGTAAATCTTTTAGAGATCAATAAATTTAAATAAAATATCAAGAAATATTTGGTTAGACAAATATATTTAATTTGGTGTTTTAAGTCCTTATGATCCACCATTTAATTGTGAGTGACATCTGAAAAAGATTTGCCATTAAGATTGGATCTAGTAGTCCAAAATAAACGTGCTTATTACTCTAGACTACACTTATTTTTAAACCAGTTTGAATTTCTTGCGTCATTCAATCGTCAGCAAATCAACTAGGATGCTATTTTCATGAGTTTGGTCTTGATAAAACGATTGAGAATGGAAATTGATGTTTTTAAGTCTTGGACTCACCACACCCTCGGGTTCGAATCCAGAGGTATGCAGAAAAAAAAAAAATAATAAAAATTAATCTAAACCGATAACAAAAAAAAAAAAAAAGGTCTTGGACTCACCACATCATAGCCTTAAAATATTTTTAACAAAAAGATCATATAAACTACCCACTAAGTTCGTCACATGTGACTTACTAGTATATTATTTCTAAATGGTTGCATTGTTATCAGCCGTTATTATAGTTATTACATAGAGTATGCTTGAACAATTACTCCTTCAAACATCAACGGCTAGTCTAATTGATATAATTGTGTGGTCGATGGTTATGGGAAGTCAAGTAGTTAAAGCAATTATAGTCATATTTTCATTATATGAAATTTTTGAAAATTGAAACTATATCTAATCTAATATGATCTTTGCACAAAATCCCAAACAGCAAACCCCATTTTCAAATTAGACCCAAATTCATTCTCAAAAACATTCCCATAGAATCTAACATAAATAAATCAACTCCTTGCAAATGTAAGACCTTGAATGGAATGTCTGATGGAGCTCTGGGCGATTATTATAAATTCTAATTACAATTCACACAAATCATTCTAAAAGAGAAAGATTTTATAATTGTGATACCAACTTATCTCAAAATCATACAAAGTCTTGTACTGTTTGAAGTGATCCTTATATATAAAAAAATCTCAAACGATGATATATTAACACTACCTTATAAACTTAGTCAAATTGAACAATCATATAAAGTTTTTACGAATTAGACTAGAAAAAGCCAAATTAAATCAAAATCATTTATATATGAATGTTTGGTCATGTGGAGGTAAAATACAATCATCTTATGTCACAAGAACATTTTAAAAAAGAAATACCAAAAAACTGTATATCAACACTAGCCCACACATTTATTAAAATTCAAGAATCATATAAAGCTTCTACAAATTGGATTGGAAATTGTTGAATTAAATCAAAATCATGTAGATAAGGTTTGTCAGGTTATATGGACATGAAATACTATCATCTTACATAGCAAAAACATTTTCAATAAAAATTCAAAAAAATTATATATTTACAGTAGCTCACACATGTAATTAAATTGAATAATTATATAAAGTTTCTATGAATTGGGCTAGGAGAGGCTGAATTGAATCAAAATCATGTAGGCAAGCTTCGCCAGGTCATGTAAACGTGAAAAACGATCATCTTACATATAGTAATGAGATTTTTAAAAAGATAAATAAATAAATAAATAAAATATATATATATATATGTATGTATGTATATATGTATGTATGTACGTATGTTTATACTAACTCACATATTTAGTAAAACTAAATTATCATATAAAGCATCTTCAAATTGGACTAGAACAACTGAATTGAATCAAAATCAAGTAGGTAGGGTTTGTCTCGTCACGTGAACATGAAAAAGCAATCATCTTACATAGCAAGAACATTTTCTAAAAACAAATCCCAAAAAATTGTATATTTACATTAGTTCATAGATCTAGTTAAACTGAAAAATTCTATAAAGTTTCTACGAATTGGATTGAAAAATGATGAAATGAATCAAAATCATGTAAATAGGGATTGTCTAGTCAAGTGGATATGAAATGGGATCATCTTACATAGTAAGAACATTTTAAACAAAATCTCAAGAACATGTATATTTATACGACCGCATTTAATCAAAATGAAGAATTATATGAAGCTTCTATAAATTGTACTTGAAAAGCCTAAACTGAATTAAAATCATGTAGATAGGGATCATTTGGTCCTATGGATGTGAAATACTATCATGTTAGATAACAAGAACATTCTAAAAAATCCCAAAAAATTATATATTTACAGTAGCTCACACATTTAGTCAAACTAAAGAATCATATAAAGCTTCTAAAATTAGATTGGAAAAGGTTGAATTGAATCAAAATCATATAAATAGGGTCCATTTGGTCATGTGGATGTGAAATTCTATCATGTTAGATAGCAAGAATATTTTTGGGAAAAAATATTCTAAATAATTATATATTTACATTAGCTCACACATTTAGTCAAATTGAAGAATCATATAAAGCTTCTATAAATTGTAGTAAAAAAATACAAATTAAATCAAAATCATATAGATAGAGTATGTTTGGTCATGTAGAAATGAAATACAGCCATCTTACATAAGAAGATCATTTTCAAAAAGAATATGAAAAAATTGTATGTTTACACTAACTCAGAGACTTTGTAATCATATAAAACTTCTATGAATTGAATTGTAAAAGGCTAAATTGAATAAAAATCATGTATAGTAGACTTTGGCAAAATGATAGGAATCATTTTGTTATTTAGAGGTGAAATAGCCACTATTGTAGATAGCAAGTATATTTTCAAAAAAATCCCAAAAAATTATATATTTGCACTAACTCACACATTTAGTTAAACTCAAAAATCATACAAGGCTTCTACCAATTGGACTAGAAAATTTTGAATGGAATCAAAATCAAGTAGATAAAGATCTTCTGAACATGTGGATGTGAAATACAATCATCTTGCATAGCAAAAACATTCTTAGCCATGTACTAGGGTCACATTGTATCTTTTATCTTCCATCACTGCTCTTAGCGCCTTGTTAGAAAGAATAGTGTTGGCGTCTCTATTTCTGTAAGGTTTTCAAAATTTAGATTCTCTACACCTCGTATTGTCATTCTCGTTACATAGTAGAATCTATTTTTTCTACACCATAAATAGAGATTATTCTTATCAATATTGTAAATCTTTGTGTTTGTATGTGCTTTTATTATTGTGTTCTTTTTGTCTCATTTGCCGTTAGAGAGAATAGTGTTGGCAGCTCAGCTTTGTGAAGTCTTCACAATTCAGATTCGCTACATCTCGTACTATTTTTTTCATAATATCGTGGAATCTCTTTTTAGTTGCTTTGAAAATAAAGATTATTCTTATCAATCTTATAAATCAATATGTTTGTATGTGCTTTTGTCATTGTATTCTTTGTGTGTCATTTGTTGTTTGTTGTTCGTTCAAATAAACATCCTCTCCTCTTCTTATAAACAATACAACATAAGATATGACTACCGAACTATATATATAACATAAGATAAGATAAGATGATTAGAATGAAGCTACTATTATGGGTGGGAATCACTCTGTGAAAACCAACACAAATAGTGGCGTTTGATTTGAACCTCTCACAAGGGGCACCACACATTTTTACATTGAGCTTTTTGATTGATTTTCTGTGGAAGTATCTTAAATTTATTTATTGAGAAAACAAAAAGAATGTGGGGCTTGAGCTCAATGTCAGAGGTGGTACTCTCTTAAATCTAACAGTGTGCTTTGTGGGTCTAACCGTGTAATCTAACGGTTTGTGTAAAAAGCCAACCAATAGACTCTACGCTTTAAATATTTCATTTGGTCAACGGTTATAGGAAGGCAACTTGCGCATTGGAAAAAAAATCGTAGTCACATCATCTCTCTACCGAGAACATGACGTTTAATTCAGAACTCTTATTTTCCTATCTCAATAATTATCATTCTTTAAAGGAATTTAGTGCTATATTCTGTAAATTACAATTCACTATCAAACAAAGTTGTAAATTGCAGCTTATTTTGAATGAACTTCCTATAGATCCTAAACTAAAAAGTGACCTCATGAAATCTGATTTTTGCAATTGCTAAGTATCAACTTTTGGAGCAGTTGCAATCAATAAAACAACAAGAGTAGAATCTAAATACTAATCATTTCCAATGATCAAGATCTACAAATATAAATACGTAAATGAAATTTTCATTTTGCTGTTTATTCTAACAAAATATGTCAACACGATGCATGGACTGGTTGAGAATATCATTTGAATCAACGTTAAAAAAAAATTCATAGAAATTGCACCTTGAAAACCTAAAAAATTGTGTTTGAATCAAAATTCTGAAAAATTCATAGAAATTGCTCCCTCAAAACTTTGAAATAAAATTTCCCATTGATTGAAAATTGTGTTTGAATAAAAATTTTGAAAAATTCTACAATTAAACAAGCACAAAAGCTCTCATCATGAACTACCAACTAATTCAATAATTAAAGATCCGAATAAGAGCTCAAGCCTAAACATGCATGCAAAACTGGTAGTCATAAATTACTCTAAGAAATTATCAAAACATACTTTCATCAGGCTGAAGTCTCCCCGATCCTATCGCACTTAGATCTCGGAAGTAGCAGCAGAAACACCAAAAAAGTAGAAGGAAACGAGCTGAGAACAAACTGCAGACCGCCTTCATGGCTATTGCCGATGGCGGTAGAAGACCGAAATCCCCCATTCTCTTCTACATCTCTACCTTTGAGTTCTTCCTTTCATTCTCGCCTTCCTTCAGGCCTTTGAAAGTCTTATGCATGTTGCAACTTGAAGTGGAATTTTTAATGTTTCGATTGTGATGTACAAAAGTATTCTGAATATGTGTGGCATATTGATGTGGTAGCATATAAAACTATTCTGAATGTGTGGCTTAGGATGAGATAACTGACTATGAATATGAAGATCTGACATTGATGTGAATACTTGAAGTCGACAATTAACTTAACCATAAACCTTATGCATGTTGCAACTGGAAGTGGAATTTCCCTTCTTCTTTTTTCTCTGTTATTACTTTGATGTACAAAGATTTGATAATCAATGCAATGCATACTTTGTTACTGAAAACATGTTTTGAATATTGTTTGAACTATGGTTACGAAAGCACCTAAATAAGATTAACACACAAACAATACTTGGTCATTCTTGTCTTCCTTCTGACTTTGGGAAGCACCTAAATAAGATTAACACACAAACAATACTTGGTCATTCTTGTCTTCATTCATACTTTTGGAAGCAACTAAATAAGATTCACACACAAACAATACTTGATCATTCTTGTTTGCCTTCTCACTTTTGGAAGACTGTTTTGTGGACATGGACACCCTTTGAAAGTGTCAATACATGAAATGTTGTGGCTAGTTTCAAATCAGAGGTACATGTTGGACGTAGTATTCTAATTAAAAAAGATGGCCAGTTTTGAATCAGAAGTACATGTTGGAAGTAGTATTCTGACTAAAAGTGGATTTTTTTTTGTTATGATTGTGGTGTACAAAGATATGACTACATATATGGTAGGGTCAATATCTATAAATACAGTGGTATCTAATTATCGACTTCTCTTTTATTTATAAAATTTTCCTTTCCATTTTGACTTAATATAACTGATTAACTGAGCACTCATTCCACCGGAAAAAAATGAAGAAGATATTAGTCCAACACACACGCTAGCAGTTTTTATTGAGTATTGGAATCGTCGATAATACTACTAGGCCAACGATTAAATTCATCGGCTACCATTTTCCAATGATATGTCGGTTGTAGAAATGTCGGAAAAAGTTTTTACCGAAGGTGTACTGAGGGTTCTACCCTTGGGAAAAGGTTTTATCGAGGATTTTAATTCCCGATAAAAGTCCAATCTTCGGTAAAAGTTACACTTTTTGTTTTAGATGATATTACACTTTAGACGAATGTTTGAAATCTTGGTAAAAGTCACTTAAACAAAAAAAAAATTACAATAGAAAATATTGAAAGATGTTGAATACTGTCTCACTTGTGTGTTGAATCACTGTTTTTTTCAATTTAAATACAAATTTTAAAAGATATTGAACACAATACATGTCATCAAACATCCTTAGAATTCATATAAAAATGATGAAGTTATCGTAAATACATTGAATGAAGCTTATATAAAAATTCACTTCTCATATTATTGAATACAATACAATCTTCAAACGTCTTTTGAATAATGTTTACAGTAACATCCAAATACAATATCTTTTAAAAAAAACAAATAAAAAACAATATCATCGAATAACATCATCCTCCATCTTTAAAGACTCCTTCCATCAAGTTTTGTGAGTTTCTTTGCATATAAATAAAAGTGAAGTCATATAGATAAATAACAAAAATAACAACTAACTATATCATATCTAAAAATAACTACAACAGAATTTATAAAGACATTCAGTTCATATGCAAAATAATTCTCAAGAATGACAGAACCACTAATAATTCTTAAGAAATAATTCTCAAAAATCACTGTTTATTTTATAACTTTGGAGGGATGGATCATGTGGTGGAAGTACTTATAGATTCTAATGCTAGCTATGCAGCACCGTTTAGTAGAAAAATCATTCTAATGTCTAGTCTAAATTGAATGTACCACACTAGTTTTCCAATGTTGATTGTTAATTCTGATAACAATAACATATGATTTGGCTTGCGTGCCAATTGTCTTCAGTATTCTTATGATAAAAACTTTCCTGAGAGGACAGGCTGACATCATTAGAATTCTCTCAGCTTAAGGTGAAGGTAGAATTACATGTGAAGTCACACAAAAGTCATTTTACTTTCAAATGAAATAGCTATTACAACACAAGAAGCTATATTTTCTAGGATGTTTTTTATGTACAAAGTTTCCTAGGAAAAGGATGATACGGAGAATAGTGCATGGTAGATTGCATTATAACATCAATGGTTATAACACTATTAATAACTTCAACAGAATTTTAATTTTTCTTAAAAGTTAAAATTCTCTGAAAAATTGAGAAATATGATCAACAAAAACAATGTTTCCTTACAACACACTAAGATCACCTACATCAATCAAGCATAGAAGTGATTTTGCATTAATAATAATTTCCAATCAATGGAGCAAAAATAACCAAAAATACTAATGAAACAATTTAAGTATCTGACGTCAGAAATGTCCAGGAAAAATCCAACAATAGGTTCATATTTATACTTTTCTCCAAACAATCTAGACTACTAAAGTTAGGCAGCACATCTCAAATTCTCAATTAAACTCTAAAAGTTCAAATTTTTAATAGATGACAATAAAAATAATATGTGAAATTAAGAATGTAATACCAATCCATAAAGTGCACCTATCTTCCTTTTGTGCTTTACTAAACAACGAAAAATTATTCGAATTTATTTTCAAAAAAGACATCACCGTTTGTACGTAAGGACAATTCTTGATCATCCAAATTTATTAGAATTCTTTAGTATTACTGTGACCATGCTGGACCCGGAGGGAGGCGGGCGAGGGATCACAGCCATGCCAATGGATGGCGAAGGCGCAAGGATAGGAGAAAAGAAAAAAAAGGAAAGGAGTCGCCACCTAGTCT
>JAMKQA010024627.1:0-16415 GCA_024699735.1 Posidonia australis
GTTTATGAAAGAGCATGAGGTTTTGAAAGAAAAGAAAAGAAAGTTTGAAATACCATTGTTTTCCATGTTTTCTGATTAAACATGTGGTTTTGGAAATGATTTGTCGCTATGCAATGGTTTTTTTTGGCTTTTAGCGCTGTTTTTGGGGCGCATACTGGGTGACATTCGTGTCACTCAAGTGTGTGTTTTCCTGTCCCCTTGTTTTGGGTGCTAAGGTGTAGGAGTAGTTCTAGTCTGGTGCATATTTTCGAGCCACGTTTGCCGCACACAAGTCTAGGTGTTTAGCATTATATATTTTATACTGCTATTTATTTTCTTTAGTTGCACTTGGGTAGTTCTAGTACTGTTGTGTAGCACTGGGGTGTTACAATATATACATATATATATATGTGTGTGTGTGTGTGTGTGTGTGTCTATATATATATATATATATATATATGTATATATTTTTTTATATGAATGTATATATATATATATATAGAGCACCTCCTCAGCCGCGCACTGCCTGCTCTCTCTCCTCCTCCTTTCCTTTCTCGCCACTCTCCTTCTCTGCCCACTCCTGCCTTTCTCTCTTTATCTCTACCTCCTCCAGCATGGCGCCGGCCATCCAACTCGTCGAAGGAGACGGGGAGGCACGGGCCTCCGTCGCTGGTGGCACGGGTGTGGAAGAAGAAGACGGGGAAAGGGTGTAAGGGCATGGCTCGTGAGAGAGAGAGAAATAGAAAGGAGAAAAAGAAGGAAAGAAAAGATGGAAAAGATGGGTGCGCAAATCGAGGTGACTGTGCATCCTCAAACTGGACTCCACATTGGTCCCAAATCACAAGCAGGTGCACAGAAAGCCAACCACAAGCTCACATATCCAAGAAACAACAGATTATCCATTAATAAACCAGTTATACAATATTGCAATCAATTACATGGTTTACAAGTAAAAATGGATAATCAGGCCCAGATGTCACATTCAGCATGTCGAAAAACCCTGGTTCAGTAGACCGATCTGGATTGGTAGATTGAATCAGGTTAACGGTTAACACTCAGGCCAAAATTGTTATATCGAAAATGGTTCGGTTGATCTAAATCTCTTGATTCGAGCGACTGTCCAAAATCGGACGACCGAATTTTGACTAGGGGACTTAATCTAACAGAGAAACAGCATATCAAAATGGTTCGGTTTGCCGAATTCTGTGAAAAACAGAAAATGGCCCAAACCCTATAGTCTGAATTTCGCCCCAACTAGGACATCCGATCGGACCCCCTAAACAAACACCAAAAATCTTGCATAAAACATAAGATGTAGACCCTCGAGTCTACAACAAATCCCAACAAACAAAACTAAAATCCATTCACCATGCATCAAGATACAAAATCGCTAAGGCATAAGGGTCAAAATTACCCAAAACACACCAACCACCATAAATATCCATAAATGCCACAATAAATTCCCAAAAATTCTAAAACATTAAATTTAGCCTATATTACATGCATCCTAGGCATTTCTACCATTTTACATGATTTCTACACATTAAATTGGGGATACGTACCTGAAACAAACTCCAGCGATTCTCCAGCCAACTCCAGCGACCTCAATGCAACCACGGCCACGGGAGCACTCTGCTCAAGCTCCATGCACGACCACGAGCCACTGCACACCGATGCCGGCCATCGAGAACACCGAGATGAGAGGAGGTCACGGGGGGGGGGGGACAGAAACAGGGGTGGGAGAGAGAGAGAGAGAGAAAGAGAGAGATACGAAAGGAGGTGGGGTGAGATGGAGGGAGAGGGGGAGGGGAAAATGAGGAAAGGAAAGGTGAGGGAGGTGGTGTGCTCGGGACGAAGGGAATGCATGGGGGAAGAGAAGGAGGCTTGGGTCGTGCATGGTGGAGGCCTCTGGCTTAAAAGCCACGTAGAAGGAGTAGGTGGTTGTGTGCATGCCAACCTTCCCCCGTAACTGCCAACCTCGCCAACCACCGCATGAACCCAACCACCCACCACAACCATGAGGCCAACTGTAAGCCTCAATCATCGGCCCACAACTCGGGCCCAACAAGGACCCACACCTGGGCCCTACACGCACAATGCCACAATGCATAGTGCCAACCACACACAGGGACATGCAAATAGAAGTCGGCCCACGAGGCCCAAGCCCAAAAGCACAAAACCACACAACGGGTTTGGAGCAGTAACACCCGTCCATGAATAAAATTCATAAAATGTAAATAATTACAAAAAGTATTTTACGGGCCAATATAGCGAGGACTCAATTTGCCACACTTTTCAAACCTCATGACACCCTTGGTCGACGACACCTTCAGGAACACATAGTCTCCCACCAGAAATTCCAACGGTCTCTGCCTCTTGTCGGCATAGCTCTTCTGCCGACTCTATGCAGCCAACATCCTGCTACGGATCAAATCAACCTTGTCTACATACAATTGCACAAGCTTCGGACCAATCAACTGACTCTTGCCCACTTTGTTCCAGCAAACTAGTGATCTGCATGGCCTACCATACAAAGCTTTGTACAGCGCCATCCCTAGGCTCGAGTGATAACTATTGTTGTAGGCAAAGTTAATCAACGGCAAATGGTCCTCTCAAATCCCTTGAAAGTCTAAGGCACATGCTCTGAGCATATCCTCAAGCGTTTGGATAGTCCTCTTTGTCTGACCGTCCAACTGAGGATGAAATGCTATGCTATAGTTGAGCACAGTGCCAAAGGCCTCCTGTAGAGTTCTCCAGAACCTTGAGGTGAACCTCATGTCTCTATCTAACATGATGGACACCGGAACACCATGCAGCCTCACCACCTCAGATACACACAACTCTATCAAGCAGTGCATCAGAAGCTTCACTCGAATGGCCAGGAAGTAAGCAGACTTGGTCAGTCGATCCATGATCACCCACATGGTGTCATTCTTCCTTTGAGTTCGCAGAAAACCAGTCACGAAGTCCATCGAGATGTGCTCCCACTTCCACATAGGAATATCCAACAGCTGCATGGTCCCTCCAGGTCTCTGGTGCTCTGCCTTGACCAACTGGTAGGTAGTACACCTCACCACATGGTCAACAACATCTCTCTTCATGTTAGGCCACCAAAAGTTCTGCTTCAGGTCTCGGTACATCTTCGTACTCATAGGGTGAATGGTATACCTAGACCGATGCGCTTCATCCAGCAACCTCTGCCTGGCCTACTTATGCTAAGGCATATGCAGACGCATATCATACCTCAGCTCTCCGTATGCCCCAACAGGGAAACTCTAACAGCTTCTGGCGAATAGACAGGTTGGCCACCTAGGCACCAACTGTTCCCCGAGCTTGTTGCTTCGGCTTGCAACTCACCAGATCCTCCAGCATGGTCCACTCCTTGATCATCAGGCTCGCCATCACGTGCATATGCCGACTCATGGCATCGGCGACCACGTTAGCTTCGCCGGGATGGTAGGATAGGCTGAAATCATAGTCCTTCAAATACTCCACCCAACGATGCTGCCTTAGGTCGAGGTCCCTCTACGTGAAGATATACTTCAAGCTTTGATGATGGGTGAAGACCTCAAACTGCTCCCCATAGAGAAAGTGTCGCTAGAGCTTGAGAGCGAACACTAAGGCAACCATCTCCAAATTGTGGATCGGGTAGTTCTTCTCATGATCCTTTAGCTGGCGCGAAGCATACGCAATAACATTGCCATACTGCATCAGAACACACCCTAACTCAACACCACTGGCATCACTATACACAGTGAAGCCACTACTTCCTAAAGGCAGAGTCAGCATAGAGGCAGAAACCATATGAGACTTCAACTCTTAGAAACTCGCCTCACAATTCTGGTTCCAGTAGAAAGGAACTCCCTTCCTGGTCAACTCTATCAAAGGCACGACTATGGAGGAGAAATCCCTAATAAATCTCCTATAATAGCCCGCCAGACCAAGGAAACTCATGATCTCCATTACACTCTTGGGTCGCCAACTGCTTACCACCTCAACCTTCGTAGGATCCACTCTGATGCGTTCTCCAGAAATCAAATGGCCAAGGAACATGACTTCACTCAGTCAGAACTCACACTTGGAGAATTTGGCGTATAGCTGATGATGCCTCAGAGTATCCAAAACCGCCCTCAGGTGCAAGGCGTGAGTCTTAACATCAGGAGAATAGACCAGCACGTCATGAAAAGAAACTACGACGAACTGGTCCAGAAAAGGGCTGAAAATCCTGTTCATCAAATCCATAAACATAGCCAGTGCATTAGTCAAGCCGAAAGGCATGACCGTGAACTTGTAATGCCCGCACCACGTCCGGAAAGCAGTCTTCTAAATGTCTGAGTCTTGTATCCTCAATTGGTGATACGCTGACCTCAGATCAATCTTTGAGAACACGGATGCAGACTGCAACTAGTCGAATAGGTCATCAATGTGGGGCAAGGGATACTTGTTCTTCACCGTGATCTAGTTCAACATCCGATAGTCTATACACAGTCCGAGTGAACCATCCTTCTTGTGGACGAACAAGACAGGTGCTCCCCACAAAGACACACTTGGCCTGATAAATCCGTTGTCTAGCAACTCCTGCAACTGAGTCTTGAGCTCTCGTAATTCCACTAGCACCATGCGATAGGGAGGCTTCGACACAGCACCAGAACTAGGGATCAAATCTATCGAGAACTCTACTTCCCTCTGAAGTGACATACTAGGCAAATCGTTAGGGAAAACGTCTGGATATTCACACACCATAGAGATGTTGTGAACACCCAACTCAGGAGAAGTGGAGATAACTATACTGGCTATATACCCCACGCAACCCCTGACCAAAGACTTATAAGCCTTCATAGCTGAAATGACAAGCTTAGGCTCACCCTAACATTCACCTTGTACAAAGAAAGATCCATCCTTAGGAGACCCAAAATAAACTCTCCTTCGAGCGCAGTCAATCAAAGCGGACTGTTGCGCCAACCAATCCATGTCGAGTATCACATTGTACTCCTACATGTCCATCACGATCAGGCTGGCGTCGAACTCTTTGCCATTCAGTGTCAAGTCAATAGATTGCAAATACCTCCATGCCAAACTGTGCTCCCCTAGTGGCATCACTACACTGAGATGGAAGGCCAGTCTAGCTGGTCTCTCTCCCAACTTTGCCAAAAAAGACTCAGAGATAAAGGAGAAAGAACTCCCAGAGTCAAACTACACTTTGGCCATCCGGTTAGCCACAATAAAAGAACCTGATGGCCAAACAATCAACAACACCACACAACCATTTCAATCAGGTAGATGTCTAGATTACAAAGGGATTACAACATATCTTAGTGGGTTACAGAACCAACTATTCATCCTTACCCTCAACAACATCTCCCGAAGACCCAGTGCCTAGAGCTGCAATGGTAAACACCAATCCCCTAGTCGCTTCTTGTGGCACGCTTCCTGCCTTCTTAGGCAATTCTAGACAGGATCTCTGAACGTGTCCCGCCTTTCCACAATTATAGCACACCACTGGAGAGGGAGTTTGCCTACGATGAGGACATTATGCAGCAATGTGGCCCTTCTGACCACAATTGAACCACTGGTTCCCATCGAGAGCACTAGACCCAGTCTAACTGAGGCCAGCTCCGCTACCTCCAGCACAACTCCGCCGGCCTGTAGTGTGAGGAAATACTGGACCTCACCTAATGCTTCATCTCAGGGCTACCTAAACTACCGGCACTTGGAGGATTGGAGAAAGAGAACCAGGAGGTAAAAGAAGACTTACCCTTCCCTTTGGGACGACTCTCTAGAAACTTCTGATGCTCCACCTCAAAGCGATAAGCCATCCCAACCATGTCCTCCATAGTGTAGCACCGACAACCCATCAACTTCACCCTATCCTAAAGTTCAAGCTGTTCAAAAACCTCTGCATCTGCTCCTTCTCAGACTCATAGGCAAGAGCAAAGCATTCCAATCGGGCGAACTCAGTCTCATGCTTGAGCACCGACATCGTGCCCTGCTCTAGGCTCCGGAAATCTTGGCGAAGCTGCTCCTTCACATGAGTGGGAAAATACTTGTCATAGAAGGTCGACTTGAAATCCTTCCATTGGATGCTAATAGTGACTGAGTCTAGGAACTTCAGCTACCTCACAGACTTCCACCACCTATCTGCCTCACCATCTAGTAGGTAGGTCGCCAGCAGCAGCCAATGTTCCTCCAGGAACGCTGTGCTATCCAGCATCTTCACCACCTTCTCCAACCAGGCCTCGCTCTCTTTAGTACTGACCTTGCCCTTGGACGATGGCAAACGAAGCTTCGTGAACTTGTTCAACCACGAGTCACCCAATGGCTCACTAGCAATAGTCTTGCTGAACATGTGAGAGATCCTGTGTGCCAAACTCCTCAGTTCCGCATGAACTGCCTTCCATCTACCTACGTCCTCTCAGGGCTCAGTCTCCTTGTCAAGGGCCTTGCCCTTACTACCACGAGGAGGCATCCTACTGGAAAAAGGTAAAGTATCTGCACCTCAGACAAAACAACGACTAGAAAACCATGGTGAAAAATCAGGTGCAGACTCTACCATGCATGTAAACCTATCGAGTCTCTAGATCGAACACCCTAGGTGTAGTGCAACCAAGTGAACCAGGAGCTCTGATACCAAACTGTAATGCCTCACATTTTCCACAATAATTTAAAATGGATTAAATTACGAGAATATTAAAGCTAAATAGAAGATATTAAACTACCAAGAACCTGTCTGTGTGGCTAGGAGACTCCAGACTATATGCACTATGCTAACTCTCTGCATGCTTGCACCTGTAAACCAAAAACATGAGGAAAACATATGAGTGACAAATGTCACCCAGTACTCACCCCATGAAAACCACGGAAAACAAAACTGTAATCTATTTTCCTTTTAAATTCATTTTGCAAACTATTTATTCAAAACCTCACAAACCAGGCCCACACCGGCCAAAACCACAATCGAGGCTCTACTAGCCTAAAACTACAAGCAAAGGTCTTCAATGGCCAAAACCACACACAGTGAGTCGGGAAGCTCGGTGCCAAGCAACCAAACTCTAGCCACATGCAGTCCACCGAGGAGTGACCACGGCGTTTTGCACTATCACGGTGAAGCCACCCTGTGTAGGAGTGATCACCATCCCGCGATTCTCCCTACCTAGAGAACCCTCACAAAGCCAACCCTTCCTTGGGAAGATTGTCCTGTCTCTTAGGACGCTACCAGTTACAGGGCACATGTTGCACCCGCACTGGCCACCACAAGGTACACCACCTCACCGCATCCTCTACAGACGATGCTCAGGAGAAAGTATCATACCTCCACACCTGACGACACTTGAACCTCAGTGCTCACAGCGACAATAGGAGTATCATACCACCCCGTCATGCCACAAGACACCTCAACCCTAGCCTTGAGATGACAGTCATGGAGTCTCATACCTCTAGGACCCGACGTCCCTCAATCTTAGGTATCTAGGACCCCAACCTCGATCAAGGTGTGATGCCTGACCACCAGAGAATGTCGTCACATTCCCTGGTCCCGACGACACAGTCCCACACAATCTCGGCCTGCAAAAAGAAATCCTCCCACAATATCATCAACAGGTCAGCGTTGGGGAACTTCATATGGCAAGTAGCTCTCCACCACTAGTCAGCGTCTCCCTTACACTGAAGGGTAGCCAAACAAACCCACTTCTTAGCTGGACACTCCATGCCTTCCAGGACCCTCTCAACCTCGAGCAGCCAGGCTTCACAATCTTATGGCTTGCCCTTGCCATCAAAAGTTGGTGGACTCAATCAGCGGAACTGCTTAAGCAAGGGGTCTGCCTTGGTCCCATCTGTGTTGTTCCTGCCGAAAGTCTGAGCAAAACCCTGCATCATGTGGCTCAGCTCCTGCCGAAGACCTCCCCAACCACTGTCCTGCTCCTCACCAGAGCTAGCTGCTGGAGTCTTGCCTCTGCCTCAACCTCTAGGCGGCATCTTGCTGCCACCACAAGCAAACAAACAAGCAAGCAAACAAACAAATCAGGAGCTATGATCCCATGCTGATCGAGCAGTCTAACTAAAGCCACAATTCCAGACACCCTAAGCTGGTGCACTTAGTGAACCTAGGGTCTGATACCACTCTGTAACACCCCTGTGCTACACAACAGTACATAAACTACCCAAAAGCAGCTAAAAGAGTCTAAATAATAGAATTAAATAAAACTGAACACCCAGACTTGTGTGCAGCAAAAGTGGCTCGAAAGAGATGCACCAGACTAGACTACACCTACTCCTCAGCACCTGAAACAAGGGAAGAAGGAAAACACGTGTGAGTGACAGGAATGTCACCAAGTATGTGCCCCAAAAAAATGGCAAAACCCGCGAAACATTGCCAGAAAGTTTCGAGAAAACCACAATCGCCAAAACTCACACATGCAATTAGAAAGACTTCGAAAAAGATGCCATTTCAAAACTTTCTTTTCTTTTGCTTTCAAAACCTCATGATCATTCAGAAATCTTTATACACGACTCAAGGAAAGCAAACCATTGCATCTAGTTTCCTAGCCCAAAACATCATTTAATCCATTAACATAATTTATCACAAATCAGGGCTAGGAACTAGTCTAACACACAAATCCACAATTCTTATCTCAAAACTGGTCGCATCACCCTAGCCACAGGCGATCAACCTGGCCACAAGCAGCTAGTGAGGATTCCATGTCACCACACCTACACTGTAGTTCCGCGGTGAACCACCCCGCGTTGGAGTTCAACAGCCCTAGCCGCAGCCTCAAATGTACCCTCACTAGTACAAGCACAGAGTGCGTCCTCACGACGCCCTGATGCCCGAGCACCTGGGGACTCTAACCCTAGACCCGTCCAGCACCGGCACTGAGGGTAGTCCGGGTCTACCGTACCCCGGGTCCTACAGTACCACCATAGTCTCGAGGCTCCTACCCCAGATCGTAAACTTGGCAACCACAACCAAGGACACGTCCCCGACATCTCTAGAGGTCTCACTTCCCCTATCGGCAAGCCCTGGTCTAGCTGTGGTTCCTACAATTTCCATAAATCTCTTTAAAACCATATGTAGTTTCTCTTTTCAAAACATTTGACAAAACCGTTCTTTTCATTCATAAAACTCTTTATAATTCCCACGCATTGTGCGTCACATTATCATCTATGGTTCAAAAGGAACCCTAATCATTCATTCATGGTCATTGTACCATGCCATCACCCCTCACATGGGTCAACATTAATCCACATAAATCATGTTTCGCAATTCATGGAAAGCATCATTAAAACAGCATGTTCACATGCAATATTTCATAAATCATTTCCATGCATCTCATGCCTTTATCATGCATTTATCCAAATTTATCAACATTTAACAAAGCATTTCTCAATATAGTCCTGGGTCCTGATTCGCCATACCGAATAGGGTCCCGGTCGACCAAAAATCCCTGATTTGGTCTACTAAAATCTTTCGATATTCCGAATCCCAGTCAGTTTTATCAGTCCTTAGCCAGAACGGTCGATCGAGATCATCCAGTCGTCCGAAATCCCCTGATTTGGCAGATCGAATTTCCCCTAGTCGTCCGAATCAGTGGTCCAGGGAACCACTTGGAAGCATTTCGGCATACCGAACCTAGTTCAGCATACCATTTTTTGTGATTGCAGAAAACCTCCTCGGCCTCCATCGTTTCTTCTCCTCAAAGTGGGAGTAAGGAGCGGACCCCTCTAAAACACCACAAAAATTACAAGTAAAACATGGGGTGTTGACCTCCAAGTCTACTTCAAAACCCCTCAATCCAAACATAAAACCATTAAGCATGTTGTTCTATGGAAATTCAGCAAAGCATAAGACTCATATGACATCAGTGTAGCATGCATCAAGAATACCCATGAATATCCCACGAGACACTCATGAATCAACATGATATCAACATAAACACATTATTCATCCCATTCTCAACAATTTCCCTATTTTTTTACATGATTTTAACATCATTATCCATGATTTATCCCTTAACCTAAACATGTCTCAACCGAGGAAAGGGAAAAGGAAGGGGACGCGTACTTGGCTTCGACACCAGCCTACCCTCGCTCGCACGCTCCCCTCCGGTGAGCTGCCTCTCCTCAGCCTCCGCACTCATTCTCTCCCTCTCTCTGGTTTCTCCTCCTCACCCCTGCACTGCATGCCTCCCTTTAACGCCACCTCCGCGCCTGCCATCCCTCGAATCCCGTTGGTTAGTTGCCAGCCTCGTTGCTTCGGAGGGGACGGGACGAGCAGCCCTCCCACTAGGCCATATGCGTAGGAGAGGAAAAGAAAGGGTCACGGGCATGGTTGGGCTCTTGACCAAGTCCAAGCTCAAATCCAAGTGGGTCTCACCCCAAATATGGGTCCCAATTGCATCATAGACCCACAAGCCACAAAAGTCACACCACAAGGGAAAAACAGGAGCACAAAACACAAGGAGAGACCACAACCAACAAACACAACTTGGATTAACCATTAACAAACCATATACAAATAGTACAGGAAATTCCATGGTTTATATTAAATGGAAAATTAGGCACAGATGTTACATCATACCCCCCTCAAAAGGATTTTGTCCTTCAAATTCACTGATCAAACAAATGGGGGTACTGGGACTACATGTCTGCCTCCCACTCCCAAGTAGCTTCCTCAACACCATGGTGCTGCCATTGGACTAGTACAAGAGGAATCACCTTGTTCCTGAGGATTTGCTCCTTCCTATCAAGGATCTGTACAGTGTCCTCCACCATGGTCAAATCTTCTAGCAGAATGGTGCCAAAAGCCTCTTGCAATGATCCCCAGAATCTAGATGTGAACCTAGTGTCCCTATCAGACACAATGGACACCGACACCCCATGCAGTCGGACTATCTCAGCCACATACAACTCTGCCAACTGAGCTAATGGGAGATTCACCCTCATAGGTAAGAAATGTGCTGACTTTGTGAGATATTCCACGATCACCCAGATGGTGTCGTTCTTTCTCCTGGTCTTGGGCAGTCCTGTCACAAAGTCCATGTGTAACCATGCCGACGACAGCCTCGTGCTTGGCGCGAAAGGCCAAATGTGCGAGGATCGGCAAAGCCACGACAAAACAATAAAAATAAGGATAAAAAGCAGGAGTCGCCACCTAGTCTACTTTAAGAAAACGGGAGATGAGGAAAACCATTTTAAAACACTAAAATCATGCAATAAAGCCAATGGAAAAGGACTTCATAAACCAGAAATGGGCAAGGATCCTTGTTACGCACGAGGAAGGTATTAGGCACCCTCGTGCGCTCTGAAAATCGGTCTTTTAATGGGTTTCTTGTTTACTTATATGGCATGTCGGCTTTTCAGCCTTTTCTGTATGCACAAGGGTGATATGCAATGCATTGCTATATATAAGTGGTGCCCTATGCTAAACATGGGTGCCTGGGTTGTAGGGTGTGTCCTAATGCTCAGAAAGGTCACCCGTGCGGTGAGTCAAGCATCGGTGAAAGGTCACACCGAGTGATTTTCATCCCCACTTTACTATATGCAAAACATGGACTATCATGCATAAAAATGGCTGAAAACAGAGTGGAGTCATCCTGATATGTCCAGGAAGACACCCAAAGAAAACCAAAGGTAAATCAAAATAGGAAACAAGCCAAATACCTTGCCAAAAGCTACTGCGTGCAGTAGAAGACAGGCAGGTGTGTTGGTGTGGTGCGCCAGTCTGGTGCGCCACCTATGTACTCTACTGATGTGCCAGAAAGGTGTGCCAGAGAAAATCACAGATCAGACAGTAAACCAGCCTAATGCCATGCAATATAAAATCTTGTAAACTCGAGACTCATCAGAAAATGCAACATGAGTATCTATCAAAATCCAAGCATGAAGACACAATATGGGTCTTGTGCTTAAGGGCTATATGCCGCACACAAGACAACACCATCCTTACGCTAAATAAAAACAATAAGCTTTAGCCATGCTATCTAGATCTAGATCATGGACTGTTGCATAAGAACCTCCCAAACAGGAGTTCATGGGGCAATCAGTTCTCCAGACTACAGCAACAGGCTGAACATGCGAGATGCAAAAGTCATATAAATAGTACTATCATAAGCTGAAATCATACATACAAAGACATGACATATCAGAGAATAAACACCAAAAACATCAAGGTCCAAAACACCCAAATAAGCATGCAATCATGATGTAAAGTTGATGATTTGTTCTCTGACCAAACTGGTGCGCCAGGATGGTGCTCTGGTTAGGTGCACCATCCTGGTGCGCCATATTGGTGCGCTAGTTTGGTGCACCCCAGAAATTCTGAATCAGACAGTAGTCTGATTTCAGAACCTGGGCCAGATGCTAGAGATAAGTTGAGATTAATCTTATCCAGATCATTTATTTAGATGGTAGGGAACTAAAATATGATGAAAAGCAAGCATAAAAAGTCCTCTTATCACTTCTCTTTAAATCAAGAATGTTCATGGGTTAAGAAGCTGTAACAACTGCTTAATGGGTTTTCAAGATTATGCAATGATTTAATTAGCTTAACTGACATGTAGAGATGACAAACATGCAAAGAGTATGTTTACAGTTCAGTTCATAGCTAGTATTTGCATGGAATCATGATTCAGTATATAGAAACAGTGACCACATGATGCAGAAATTAACCTGACATAGAAACATTATGAAACACAAGTAGGAGCATCCAACTTATCATAAAAGACACGAAAAAATATCACTAACAGATCATACATCCAGTTAGTTGCATGTTTTATTCAGTTTATTATCTAGAGTTTATATAAAGTGATAAGTAGAGATCCTACATTGCCTAGGATGTTTCCTCCTTGGATGGCTCAAGATAATACTTCCTTGTTGCTTTGGATGCAAAAGGACTCGAAGCTCAACAGCCTCTCGCAGATTCATGAAGAATATTCGCGATTGAGGGTTACAAGCACAGAATATGGAAAGCCAAAAGCCAGCAGCCTAAGAAGTGGTTGTGTGCCAGCTTGGTGCGCCACCATGGTGCACCTGCTTAGTGTGCCACCATGGTGCGCCAGCTTGGTGCTCCACTATGGTGTTCCATGTTGGTGCTCCCACCTAGCTGCTGGACCATAGGCTTGGGGTTGGTTTGTGCGAGGATCTCTGGCTGGTTAAAATGTCAAATAGGACTCAAAAGTGGTTGGGCTGACCTCATCCAAAGTAACATCTTCAGAGAGTTTACCTATGAGCCACCTCAAAATCAAGGTGTCTACAGATGCCCCACCCTGAGCGAGGTCGAGGGATGGAGGGAACTAAGACCGATGCTCAGGGTTGACAAAATACCCTATTTTGAGGTTACAGAGGAGTGATGTTTGCTATAGGCACTAGGTCACTTATCCGGTGGATGCACCGAAAGTCATGACTCGTCGCCAAATGCAAATGCAAAATGCGTGCGATTGCTGAGCTAAATGCTGGAAATGTGATGCCAATGCGAAAAACAAATGCACGAACCGATGCTCGAGAATAAAAATGCGAAGCTAATGCTTACCTTAGAAACACAAGAATTGGTGCTTGTAAGTGGATGCAATGCTGATGCTAATGCTGAAATGATATGGAAAAAATCAAAGGAATCCCGCGCACAGATGAAACCACTGGCAGGAAAATGATAAGTTGTCGAACTCATCAACCGGGTTATCGAGGTTATTAACTTGAGGAGGTGGGATATGACAAGTCGGCCAAGTCTTGTCAACCTGGCCGCAAGACAGCTTGACGGTTGTCAACCGAGTAGTTGGGGATACCAGCCCAAAGAAAAGGGCCATGACAAACATACTATTTGTCAAGCAAGAAAGAGGGCCCTGTCAGCACGGACCGAGGGCAAGAAAAGGGATTTCACTCTTGCGAAAACCTAAAAGAGAAAAAGATAGAAAAGGACCTTGACCGCCCGGTCAAAAGGTCAAACAGCTGGATTTCGTGCCCACAAAAATCCAAGGAAAAGGATAAGGAAATGACCTCGATTGCCTAGTCGAAGGTCGACTTTGACCGTCCGGTCAGAGGCCAAAGAAAAGGATTTCGCGCTCGCGTGGAAAAAGGAAAAGAAATGACCTTGACCGCCTAGTCAAAGGTCGACTCTGACTGCCAGGTCAGAAGACAAGGAAAAGCAACAAAAATGACCTTGACCGCCCAATCAAAGGTTGACTTTGACCACCCGGTCAGAAGCTAAGGAAAAGGATACAACCTTGAAGGCCCGATCAAAAGGTCAAACAGTGGATTTCGCGCCAGCGAAAATCCAAGGAAAAGGAATGACCTTGACCGCACGATCAAAAGGTCAAATAGTTGGATTTCACGCCCGTGAAAATCCAAGGGGAAGGATATGACTGCCCGGTCAAAAGGTCGAACAGCTAGATTTCGCTCCCGTGAAAATCCAAAGGGAAGGATATGACCTTGACGGCCCCGTCAAAAGGTCGAACAGCTGGATTCCACACCCGTGAAAATCCAAGGGGACGGATATGACCTTGACCGCCTGGTCAAAAGGACAAACAGTTGGATTTCGCACTCGTGAAAATCCAAGGAGAAGGATATGACCTTGATTGCCCGGTCAAAAGGTCAAACAGCTAGATTTCGCGCCCGTGAAATCCATGTAAAAGGATAAGATCTTGACCGCCCAGTCAAAAGGTCAGACAGCTTGATTTCGTGCCCGCGAAATCCAAGACGAAGGATAAGATTTTGACGACCTGGTCAAAAGGTCTAACAGTTAGATTTTGCACCTACGAAATCCAAGAAAAAGGATTTGACCTTGACCGCCCGGTCAAAAGGTCAAACAACTGGATTTCGCGCTCGTGAAAATCCAAGGAAAAGGACCTTGACTGCCTAGTCAAAAAGTCAAGCAAAAGGATCTCGCACCTGTGAAAATCCAAGCGAAGCAAAAGAAATGGCCTTGACCGCCCGGTCAAAAGGTCGACTTTGACCTCCCAATCAAGAGCCATGGAAAAGGATCTCGCGCCCGCGAAAGTCCAAGAAGGAGGGGTAGAAGGATCTCATCCGCCCGAAAGGAGAATGCGAAAAAACAAAAAAGCGATAATCCCTGGATTGTTCCCCAGGAAGGAAACTGGCTACAATTGCGCTCTGGAGGGCAGAACTGTAATTGTACTTGCTGCTGGTGCTGGTGGCATTGTTTGTGAGGTTTTGCAAAAGAGTAGGGACCAACATGCAATTTCCCAAAACTTGAGTGCTTTACTGAAAATTTCCCGATATGACAACCTTATGAGTGTTGTACTGCCACTATGCTATGAGATTTGATATTCTGTTGAATATTTGCAATGTCTGCTTCCTTCATAACTTCCCACATCCTTTGTGGACTATTCTGCAAATTTAAGGAATGTAGGGGGTTTTTTGCAAATTACCCCTCTAGTGAAGTTTCGTAGTCCATGTGCTGGCTTTTCTTGAAAATTTATATTTTGCTCTTGAATGCAAGTTGTGGAGTGCTAAGGGCTGAAACGCAACTTTCACAGCCATTCTGCAATGTGAACCTTGGACATTAAATTATTTACAAGAGGGGCCCATTGGTATAAGTCTAACATTCCTTTGACAGCAAGATTATCCAGGTCATGAGGTGAACGCGGCTAGTAGTGGAGAGTTCACCATGGAAGTATTTGAGGAGGACCATTCTGACACCGAAGTTTCATAGAGGGTCCTAAGCTCTTCTACCCGCTCTCAGGCTGCTCCTGCTACCCAATGGTCACGCCGGATCATTCGACGAGGAGCTCGACTCTTAGCAAAGAGCTTCCAAGAGGCATCATCTGACGAGGAGGAGTCAGATGAGGAGTAGCTGTCTTCTTTTCTTTTCTTTTGCCAAACTTTGTACAAATGCTAATGTTGCATCTTGAACAATGTATCTTTTGTTTTGAAATCTTCTTGAATGCAAATCTAATTTTGGAATGCAACCCTCTTCTTGGGTATTTGTTTGTGTGTGAAAGATACATGTTCATGCAGGTTTCAAGAACTGGCACTGATTTGGGCGAGCTTCATATTTTAGGGGAGATTCTGCCCAAATTCCAGCAGAGGGTGCGCCACCTAGGTGCGCCCAGTATGTGCGCCATCTTGGTGCTCCTCTCAAAATGGCCAGTTTGCCTTCCTTTTCTACTACGACCCTTTCTTTTTTCCCTATATAACTTCTCTTTCTTAGCGAGATCCGTCGCCTTCTATACTGCAAAAAGCATCCACAAGTCTTCTTGGCGCCAGTTACGCTTTCTTCTTCAATGCAATGGTATGTGATCCTTCTTCTTGAGATGAGTTTCTGCATGTGCATATGTTTCCTTGCTGATTTTTCTTGCTTATAATCCCTCACATCTTGCTATGTGAGAAAGAAGGCATCATACAGATTCTATGAAGGGATGTGTGGCTTCTCCTCATATTTTGCAAAGATATTTTGTTCTTCTTTCATTCTTGGGCTTTATGCACATCTC
>JAMKQA010024629.1:0-15270 GCA_024699735.1 Posidonia australis
AGAGAGAGAGGAGCAGCCGTTTCTTCTCCTGTTTTTCCCACACGGCTGCTGCTGCAATTTTTCCCTTTCTTTCTCGCACGTTTGCTGCTGCTGGTACCCGGTTTCCACTGTGCTGCTGCTGCCCGGCTGCTGCAATTTTTCCCCTTCACGCGTTCTACTGCTGTTGCGTGAAGAGGAGCTGCTGGTCATCCGTCTGTACGGCTGTTGCTGTTGCGTGAAGAGGAGCTGCTGGTCGTCCGTCCAACGTGCTGCTGTTGCTGTGCCGCCGCTGGTGAAGAGGGGACGCGTGATCCAACGCGTGGTTCCACCGACGGTGAGGAAGAGGTGCTCGTAGGTGAACTTCCACCGTGGGTGCGCGTGGTTCCGTGACAGGGGAGAATCTCATCTACTCCATTAGGTTATATTTCTTCCTTCTTATTATCTCTATTGAAGATTATTTGTGGCTTGTGCTAACCTCAAGTTTGAGAACTTGAGAAGAACAGTTTGTATCCCTTTGACAGCATAGTGCCAGTTGCCTGGACCGAGAGGGTCCTGTGGTTTTCCCTTTCCTCACACCGAGGGGGTTTCCACGTAAAAATTTCTTGTGTCTGCTTGTGATTGTTTGGTTACAGTTTTTTGTTTGCTTCGCCTTAGTGTTTGTTAGGCCCTCGTTTCCCAACAAATTAGTTTTTCATCTCTTCTTTGTACATATAAGTTAGTTTTCTTGGATCTCATATCTTAGACTTGTTTCTTGATTTCTCATCATATTTCTTTTTTTTAATCTAGACATCTTATCATTTCTTTCTTTTGTAGAAAGAAATGTCTTCTCATTATAATTGGATATATACACGAATCGTAGATGGAAAAGTGTATATAAGTTTTATGCATGACGTTCAAGAGTTTATGGAATTTGCATATAGTCAAGGTCCGGGTATTGTAGAAAGAGATGAAAGGATTATATGTTCTTATTAAAAGTATGTATTATTGAAAAAACAATCGAAAAAGGATGTATAAATACATTTGTGTAAGAAAGGATTTATGGAAGACTACAAGTCTTGGTTTAAACATGAAGAGGTCTTTCAAAGTCATGGGAAAGTTGCTCCCGTTTGTACGGATCCCATTGTAGACATGATGATGGATGTGGCAGGTCTTGAATTTGATGTGTTCGTTGATGAAGAGCCACATGGGAAATCTCAAGAGTTTTATGAGTTGTTGAAAAAAAGCAAAGAAACTATTATGGCCAGGATGCAAGGATTATACAAAGTTATCAGCAGTGTCTGAGTTATTGGTTTTGAAGATTGACTACATTATGATAGATAGTTATTTTGATGCTATGATAGGTAAAATCAAGAAAATACTGCCAAAGAGTCATGAATTGTCGAAGACTTACTACGAAACGAAGAAGATGATGAGAAAGATGAGGTTGGCAGAGGTGAAGATTAATGCTTGCTCAAAACATCATATCGTGTACTATAAGGAACACAAAGATAAACTAGAGTGCCTAGAATGTCACAAGCCTTGTTACAAAAGTGACTCAAAGACACGTGTATCTCAGAAGGTGCTTCGTTATTTTCCTCTAGCATCGAAACTTAAGAGGTTGTATTGTTACAGAGAGACTGCAAAAGATATGACATGACATGTAGATTATACACAGAACTCAGATATGGAGCATCCTTCTGACACTAAGTGTTGGCAAGTTTTGAAGGACTCCTTCTCTTCATTTGCTGCTAAAAATTGTAATGTTGTTATCGTCTTTCTAGTGATGTTTTAATCCACATGGTAGAGAAAAAGATTACTCGTGTTGGCTTGTCGTGATCACACCATATAATCTACCTCCTTTTATGTGTAATAAGAGGTTGTACATGTTGTTGTCTTTGCTCATTCCTAGTCCAAGTCATTCAGGAAAACACATTAACGTGTACTTGAGGCCTCTTATAGACGAGTTGAAGATGCTTTGGGACATTGGGTTTTAAACATATAATGCAAGCAAGCAACAAACTTTCAACATGAAGATTGCTTCGCTTTGGACTATAAGTGATTTTTGTACATATGGGATGTTGTCTCGTTGGAGTACACATGAAAAGATGAACTGTCCTATTGTATAGAACGCATAAAATCAGTTTAACTTAAATATGGTCGCAAGCCGTGTTTTTTTAATTGTCGTCGTCAATTCATACTCATAGATCATTCATATCGAAGACAGAAATAAACTTTTAAGAAGAATAAAGTCGAACTATCTAACTCACCACTCAAATTAATTGGAGAGTAAGTATTTAATCAACTGTCAAAGTTTAAGTAGATCATTTTTGGACATGAGGTTAATCCACAAACATTAGAAGGATTCAGGAAAGCTCATAATTGGACGAAGATCAGTATATTCTAGAAGTTACCATATTGGTCTAAGCTCTTAATTAGACACAACTTAGACGTCATGTACATCGAGAAGAATGTATTTGACAATGTGTTTACACAGTATTGGATGTTAAGGGCAAGACAAAGGACACAGAGAATGCATGTAGAGATTTGAAGTTGGTTTGTAGTCGTAAGGACTTACACCTGATAGAGCATGTCAATGGAAAGACTGAAATGGCAAAGGAAAAATACATACTTGATAAGAATCAGATAGAAGTAGTGTGTGAGTGAATCAGTAACTTAAAATTTTTAGACGGATATGCATCAAACATATCAAAACTCGTGGATCTCAAGAAATGTACGTTCAAGGGAATGAAAAGTCATAATTGTCACGTGTTTATAGAGAGACTGCTTCCCCTTGCATTTAGAGGTTTGTTGTCTAAGTCTATTATAGACGCACTCACAAATCTAAGTTTATTCTTCAAGGTCAATTGTTCCTTCAAATTGTTTGTAAAAGTCATCAAGACTTTATAGGGAAATATTGTTCTCATATTGTGCAGTCTTAAGAAGATATTTCTGCCTGTTTTATTTGACTTGATGGAACATCTTATAATCCACTTGCCTTACGAAGCTAAAGTGAGTGAACTAGTGTAATATCGATGGATGTATCCTTTTGAGAGGCATATGCTATTCTAAAGAAAGTTTTTCTTTTTTTTATTCGAAGCAATTTTATCTAATTTATCCACATTTTTAATAGGTACATGTATTTCTTAAAACAAAAGTTCAAAATAAGAATAGAGTGGAAGGTTCAATAAGAACACAATATATCTACGAAGCGGTTGTCATTTTTTACTCAAGATATTTCTCATCAAAAGTTGAAACAATACATAATCGAGTACAGAGGAACGATGATATAGGAGTTGAATAATAAAATGATATACTTTCTGTCTTTTGTTCAAGTGCTCGTCCTTTTGGAATGAAGAAAGAACGTTTACTGACCTAAAGCGAGAACAATGTTGTAGAGTTATATATTCTTGATAATTGTGATGAACTCGAACCTTTCGTAGAGTATTTTTCGCTATCTTTTTTGATATGTCTATTCAATAAATTTTGATAATAATTTATCTTACTATGTTTAAATTATCAAGTGCGGGCAATTCAGAGAATAATTAATGGTCGATCGTCTTAGTCTAAAAAATGATGATATCTTGAGTTATTCAGGAATATATTTCCTAGGTAGTTTAGAAATCATGTAAACCAACTTAAATCTAGTCTAAAGCAAAAAATCTTAAAAAACTTAACTTATGGTCTTATTTTTCAAGTAAAATTGTATGAAACTTACTTTGCAAATGAACGATGGGAGTAAGAACTCTTGGCCCCTTTCTAGTTAAATGTGATCTTGCATATGCATTTAAGAACTTCACTAGATCTAAGAAAAATTGCTGTCCTCCTGTTGGTCGACTACTATTATCACTGATCCAATTATTCTAATAGTTACTATTTTGATCTCGTACCTACTTCAAGAAGACAAATAATTCAACATTCCATGAACAGAAATGTTAGTGGATATGAGCCTCTCTCCTCACCCCCATAGTCTAGGAGAGTTTCAATTGGAATCTCTTAGGTGTTGGATTTACCATCTTTATGACTCTATCGTATGTGAATTTTGCCAAGTAAAAGGCCTATTCGTTAAATATTTGCAGAGACTGGAGAGAGAAAGAGACAGAGGAAGAGATAAAAAGACATGATTTTTTGCTCTCTCTCTCTATGACTCTGACAAAAATTATTGTGCATAATAGTAGTGGGCCTGTCTTCAAATTTCAAACTGTAGACCTCTCTCTTGACCAAATTCCTTTTAAATTAACCAATAAAAAGAAGTTCGCATTCATGCAACTACAGACGAAGGTAAAATCCAACATCGCACTAGTGGGTGTTCTGTATCTGAATGGTATTTCTTTATTATATTTTTTTATTAGGTATTTGAATAAATTATTAATGCTTAAGTTTAATTGTTATAGACTACTAAACTATGTACGGAACTTATAATGATAAAGTGGTGAACTACATCCCACACTAGCAGATCGAAGCATGTTTGATCAACCTCGAGTGTGAAGGATGTACTTGTAAGTAATCATGATTATAATTGAAGTTACTTTAATAATATACACTTATATTTTATATTATCTTTAAATAACTTCTTGTGCTTATTTATACAGGATAGGTACACCTTCTTGAACCAAGAAAAATATGGAGACGATAATATTGACGACCACTCAGCCTTTAACAAGAAACTTTGGAAGCAAGTTTCAATGGAAAGGAACATAGGTAATTCATCAAGAAAGCAAGATTTGGGTGGTTTGGATCCATACTACTTAGAAGATACGACTATTGGTTCTTTTGCGGCTTCTACTGGGCAGTATCGTTCTACACCTCAGACTTCTATTTCATTTGATCCAGAGTACTTCAGTTTTCAGCTGTCACAGATGGTGACTACATTAGAGGATTTCAGAGTCGACATACGTTCAGAAATAAGGAATGAAATAAGGACTGAAGTAAGGAATGAAATAAGAGATGAAATACATGTTTTGGAGGATCGACTTGTATGATAAAGTTTTATTTAGTTTTAAAATTTTTCATATATATAAATTATCATGTTAAATTCAATATTATAATATAATTATTGTCCATGATAACATATTTTAAGTTTGTTTTTATAATTAGAAGATATGGGGACGAGTAGGAAGTTGATTTGGCAAGTAATGATGAGGAGAATTATGAGGAATATACACGTCGTCGTCGCTTCATCCATGCATCATCCTCAAAAAGTAAAGGAAAGCAAGTTGGTTCCTAAAGAAAGTGATATGTAATATATCGTTTTGATTTGTATTATATGTAGTGACTTGTATTAAGACATTTCAGTGTCGTATTAACTACTTTTTTGTAAAAACTTTGGATGTGTAAAATCTTATGTTGTATGATTAATTTGTAGACACCCAGATTTTGTAGTCACTTGGCAGCAGGCTCCTCTGGAAGATGCTCTGGTTACAACCACTACCCTTAAACCCTAACTCCATCAGAACCCCAAGCCCACTATGCTAACACAAGCCCACTAGACCCACACAAGCCCACACAAGCCCAGTAGGCCCGCTCAAGCCCACACAAACCCACACTAACTTAATTCAAGCAAAAACCACTAATTAAAATCAAAAGCAAACAAAATCCACTTAAAAACATCTAAAATCCAAATTAATCAAGTGAAAACCCTAATTAAAGTCAAAACCAAATAAAATTCATTTTTAAACCACTTTAATCCATTCAATTTAAAGGAAAACCTAAATTAAACTCAAAAAACCCTAAAAAAACCTTAAAGTCTTTTAATTAAGTTAAAAAAAACCCTAATTTGAACCCAAAACTTTAATTAAAATCCAAAAAACACAAATTTCAACTAAAAATTCTAAAAACCCTAATTCAAACTCAAGAATTTAATTAAAATCCAAAAAAAACCATAATTAAATTAAAAACCATGTTTAAAATTTAAAAAATTAAATTAAAACCCAAAATTCCAATTAAAACCCAAATACTTTAAATAAAACCCAAAACCTTAATTTAAACTAAAAACTCTAATTAAAATCCAAAAAACCTAAAAACCTCTAAAATAATTAAAATCTTGAAAATCCTAATTTAAAACAAATTAATTAAGTCACAAATACCTAAAATGATTAAATCCTAAAAACCCTAAATCATTTAATTAATCCCAAAAGAAACTAACTCAAAATCTCATAATTAAATTCAAACTCCTAAAAACCCTAATTTTAAAATAATTAAACTTCAAAATCACAAAATCAGAATTTAATTAAAATCACCAAAACAAATAATTAAAATCACCAAAACAAAATCTAAAAAACAAAAAAACTTAAAACAAAGCCAAAACACTAAAGCAAAATCAAAAACAAAACAAAGGAAAAAAAACTAAACTAAAAGCCCACAAAACTAGGTCCGTTAAGCCCAACACCAATCCATTCATCCATTAACCAGCAACTTAGGAAACGGGGAAAAATAAATCAACAGTGTTTCTTCTTCCCCAACTGCAGCGATCACTCTCTCCACTCCCCCTTTCCACGTTCTAGTCAATGGCAACCACCAGCCATGACCTCCTCCCCACCTTCCATCCCCCTTAAAAGACTTGGAGGAATCGCAACCAGAGGTGAGGGAGGGAACTGAACGGAGAGTAGAGAAGAGAAGAAGGGAGAACCACTGAAGAGTACCCCGATCGTGAGCCCCAGACCCTAGCCACTGCCACCACATCCAGAGCTTTTCCCTTCATCACCTTTGCAACCAAGGAGACCCCCTGAAACCAGCCGGAGCATCAGCCCAGAGGAGCGCCGCCGTCGAGTTGTGCCGGAGGACAACCAACCCATCATCCCAGGTACTTTCACCCCCCCCCCCCTTTTAGTTTCCAATTGAGCTCCTCTAGACAATGTAGAGTCTCCTATGTCCTTTAGATTGCATTCCAGCGGAGTGCACCGTCGTTCTTGCCTCCGGTGGTGGGTTCACCACCACCGGCGAGGCCAGAGGCCTCCAGGTCCGAGGAAGGCCCTATGGGCCTCCCTTCCTTCTCCTCCCTTTTCCCTTTACTCCCGAAGCCCGCGGATGGCCTTGCGAAGTCCCAGGCAGACGGAGCGCCGCTCGTTGTCGCCGTGGGAGATGACCGGAGTCATCGCCGACGAACCTAGCGGGAGGGGTGGTCTGAGGGTCCCCAGACATCCACACAATCTCCAGGAGCACCGCCGTGGGCCCCTGGAGCTCCCCAACCATTTCCCGCGCTCCTCCACCGCTGTAGCCCCTCCCGCGACGTCGACGGGACACCTCGCCGGAGCTCATGACGGGGGGAGCGCCCCATGTCGTTCCAGCCTCATCCATGACGCTCCACAGCCCCACCATGCCTTACCGAAGGTTCCCAGGTACTCGTCGCAAAGTCCCAGCCACGAAACCGTCGCTAGGAGATTCTGCCGTCGTCTTCTCCGACGATAACTGCCGCATGCCGGAGCGCGAGACCACCGCCACGGAGGCATTCGCCGTGGTGTCCCCGTGCTTCCCCGACCACCACCGCTGCCTTCCGGCTGGGAGCTCGTCGGAGTTGGCGCCGGAGACGGATCGCCGGCGATCCGTCGGCGATCTTCGAATAGAATAGATTTAGGATTTTTTTCCTTTTTTGTTTTTTTATCTTTTAATAATTACATTTAGGTCCTTATTTTAATTAATTTTAGGTCCCTACAAATTGCTTTCAGGTCCTTTGTTATTGCATTCAGGTCCTTTTTCCTTACATTTAGGTCCTTTCCTACATCCAGGTCCATTTTTATTACTTTTAAGTCCCGTTTTTTTTATTATACTTACGTCCTGTATTTTTATGTTTAAGCCCGTGGAGATTTAAATATGTTTCATTATTATTTATGTAAATATTGCATGTTTACTCTTGTTTAAGTTTTAATTTCATTTTCAGTCCCATATATTTTTATTTCTTCACAGTAAGACCCCTATATTCTTGTTTTCTTTGCAAATGAGTCCTGAAAGTTTATTTTGTAACCTTTGACTTTTCATAATTTAAGATTGCATTGTGAATATTGCACTTTTTGTCCTGTTTAAATTTCAATTGCATTGCAGTCCTATTCATGTATGTTTTTATCACATCTAGGTCCCTGGAACAAGTTTTCCTTACATTTAGGTCCTAAACATTTGCATTTAGCCCCTGAAACTTTTTAAAGCAAGTTTTCTCTGTGAATTTTTCATTCTGAGCCCTAAAATATTTAAAAATCACACTGACTATTATTAAAATGGAATTTTCTTTACAGTTTGGTCTTGGTCTTTTGCATTAAGCCCTCAGAACTTTAAAAAAGATTTTTCATGTGTATTTTATATCCTAGACCTCAGGAAACTTCATAATTACACTGACCAACATAAAATCCCAATTTTTATCACATTCAGGTCCAGAAATTTTGTACAAAAGTCCCTGGATTCACATCAAATCGTTTCTGAACTTAAAATTTACATTTTGACCCTTAGATTAATTCCAAATCCATCATTTAGGGTTTTTAATGTTTTCCAGCATATTTTGGGGCATTTTTCACTCATTGCATTTCATGTTTTGCATTTAATCATTGATTCCTTTTAAAAATCATGTTTTCACTGAGATTTGATCTTTAGCCTTACATGTTGGTCATATTTGCACTTATGTGTGAATTTTGCACTTCAAACCCTGAATTTTCAGGAAATTATCCATGTGCAACTTTTACATCCCTGTGCCACATTGGCATTGGACCCATCATTTGCATGTTAGAATAGGGGTCGTGAACATGTTTTTTATGCAGATTCTCACTCATTTTGTGAATTTTGCATTTTGGCCCTTATGTTTGTCCTTTATTGTGTTTACATCATTTTGTTGATTTTCTCCCTCATGTTTCTTGCAAATAACATCTTCTAGGCATTTGACACACATTTTAGGCCATGCATCACTCCCATGCAAACATTTATCACATCTGGCTAGTGAAATGACCAAATTGCCCCTGTGCCTCCAATTCATGAGTATACATCTCAATTTTTGCACTAGTCTTGCATTGTCCATGTCTAGACCATCCTTTAGAGTTTTTACGCATTTAGGCATTTGTTCATGCATTTCATATCCGTTTTCCTCACATTTGTATCCCTATTTGGCGAGCCGACATCCTATGCCTTTCCTTCATGGATTTCTTTCTTCACTATGTCCTTAGAGTTTCTTATCCATTATCCGATTTGATTTGCTTTAATCCTACATTTCGAATTTTTTTTATTTGATTTGGATTTCATTGCCCGTGGGCGTACATTAACAGGCTTGAGGGCTGACATTTGACCCCATCACAGATTATTTTTCCCTTTTTTAATTTTCACGACTTTTTCCATGATTCCAAGAACCCGGGTTGACTCGACTTTTTATCCTTTTGACATCAACATGGTTTTTGGAGGCGTTCTTTACAAAAACATCGTCATTTCATGTGATTTTCTGCGATTTTGTCAATTCATGTGGATTTCTCTACAATTTTTGCACATCGTCTTGCACATCCATCTAATCTTGTCTTGGCACTCACATCAGCATGATTAGAACACAATCTAGGCATAGCAAGCATTCATTCAGCCTCAAGCAAGCGAATTAGACTAGAAAGACCAAGTTTCTCGGACGTACGGGGGTGCTTAACACCTTCCCTGTGCGTAATAGGAATCCTTACCCATCCTCTGGTTAGTAGACATCTAGCCTTCACGTTTGCGTCTCATTCATTCACTTTTAGTGATTTGTTTGTGATTTTCCTCGTCTTTCCCTTAAAAGACTAGGTGGCGACTCCATTTCTCTCCTTTTGACTTGGTTGTGGCCTCCTCCCCTTTGGCGCGACCTCGCGTCGGATCGGCCCTCGGGCCGTGGGCACGGTCACATAATTGAAACTTTTTTTTTTATAAAATTTGTATATGTGTAATTTAATATATTTATGAATTTATTTGAATGTCATTTTATCAGGTATATTAATCTAAATTTTAACAATTTTAATTTTTCAATGTATTGTTTTATTTTTTTTATTGCCCAGTTTTAGCGAAGACATGGTGAGGATATCTCCTGGCCATGTCCTTGCTAAAAAAGTGCTATTTGTTAGTATAACTAGGACATGGCTGTAGACACTCCGATTTTGAGGTGACTCATTGATAATTTCCTGATGATGTTTTGGATGTGGTTGACCTGTGAATCCCATTAGCCAGACCAATCCTAAACCTATAGTAGGCCCGCAGCCCAATTAGAAATCTAGACAAGTAGGGGAGCACACTTAACTAGTACACCTACCTGGCACACCTAGCTAGCACACCTACCTGGCACACCTAGGTGGCACACATAGCAGGTGCACCAAGCAGGCGCATATATTAGGCTCATGTCCCAGGCGTATAGCCACTTTCGCAGGCTGCGGGCTGCTGACTTTCCACGTCCCATGGCTGTTACCTCCAACGACGAATATGTCATGGAATCTTCCAGGCTTTTCGTCAACGACGCTCCCTGCATTCTCCATAGGTTACCTTTGAGAAATCCCTATAAATAGACCCCATAGGCCACCATTTGAGAGGGCTGAATCATCCTGAAAGAGAGCTTTCTCCAGAATTCTGCAAACTCACACTTGCACTCGAGTTTTTCCCTCTTGCATCCAGAGGTATTCTCAGCCCTTCCAAAGCATCTGGGAGCTTATTTTTTAAGAGTCTTTCTCTTCTTCCTTGAAGGAACATCTACCTCGGACAAGGTAGGCCCCTTTATCTTTCAAGAAACTTTTTGTTCTTTTACAATGGGATAACATGTCGTTAGCTCCATGATAGGACTGTTTATTTTTGTATCACCATGAAGATTTCGTGTAGAATTTATTTATTCTTTTTTGCGAGATACCCTGCATGAAGATCTATGCTTTGATTATAACATGTCTAATTCGTTTCTAAGAAGTATTACTTTACTTGCATGAGCCGTCTTTTCTTCATTAAGATCTTGATGTAGTCACTAGCATGGGCCATCTTTTCTTTATCATGTTCCTGAAGTAGTCATTTGCATGTGCAATCTCCTCTTATTATGTTCTAGATTTGATCATGGTTTCAGCATGTCATGTTGGGTCATTTATTACATGTTTGAATCTTTTGTATGAACCCACCAATCATCATGTTCTAATAAGATAGCAATGATCAGATGCATTTCATCATGCTCTTCAACTTGCATCAGCATAGATCACCCATCTCTTTTCTGGGATAGATTCTGGATTAGATTGCAGTCTGATCCAGATTCTCTGGGGCGCACCACTCAGGCACACCAAACCAGAGCACCATTCTGGCGCACCAAGCAGGTGCACCAGACTAGTCAGAGAGCAGATCATTTACTTTTGCATCCCTGTTTGCATGGTTTTTCTAAGGATTTTGAGCTTGATAGTTTTATCGATTGTTCTCTGATATACCATGATAAAACATGCATGTTTTCAGTTTTAAACCAGATCATTTTCCATTTGCTTTTTCCCCTTGCATATTCAGTCTTGGGCAGAAATTTGGTAGGCTGTTTGCACCTTACTTCTACATGGAGAGTCTATGCATCAGCCCATGATCCAATATCATAACTGAATCTTGTTTTTCACTTAGCATAAGATAGGCAGGATCTTATGTAAGGCTACTAGCCCTTGAGCACAAGGTCCATAGATGTTGCATTTGCACTTCTTTCGCTTTTAAGGCATGATTTTCGCGTATTACAAAGGATTTTACATTGCAAACTTTTCCAGAATGCATTCTTTTGTGATTTGGCTTTGCATGGTTTCCTGTTTTCACTCAGCACTTCTTCCTGGCCCACCTAGGTGCACATAAATGGTGCACTAGTCTGGCACACCAAACAGGCACATTGGCCTATTTTCAGTAGCACATAGTAGGTTTTATATGTTTTTTTGCATGCTTTCCCGACTCGATTTGCTTCTGAATTTCTTCCTTGGTTTTCTCCCTTGGCATAATAGGAAAGCTCAACTCTGTTTTCAACTATTTCTATGCATTTTAGTTTGCATTTGGCATATAGCAAGGCAAGGAAGAAAACTCACTCGAGATTTTAGATCTTTGATCTTATTATGCAATATTCTTGCATCGATACTAGTCCCGCAATACGAGTGATACTTATGAGTATTAGGACATGCCCCTACACATCATGCACCCTTATTTAGCATAAGACACCAAGCATGGCATGGCATATCACCCTTGGGCATATAGCAAAGGCTGAAAAGCCGACATCCCATAAGCAAAAGAAAAACCAATAGAAGATCGATTTATCGGGCGTACGAGGGTGCCTAACACCTTGCTCGTACGTAATAAGGATCCTTACCCATATTTATGGTTTACAAAGACCTTTTCCCTTGTTTTTGCATGATTTTCATGTTTTATATGGTTTTCCTTGTCTTCCATTTGAATAGACTAGGTGGCGACTCCTGCATTTGCATATATTTTATTCTTGCCGTGACTTTGCCGACTTTGGCATATTTTTGCCATTCTTGACAGCATGGTTACAATGGTGAGGCCATGTCTTTTCAATGTCCTTATTAATACTTGAAGGACTACACTATCCCAATAGATTTAGCAAGCACTTAGTAAACAAATTGCGAGTGTGTATCGAGGACATGTCCTCGCAAATTCCTTGGTAATACTAGAACGATGATACAATCTTATCATATTTAGCGAACATTTGGCGAGCATATTGCGAGGATACACTGATGATATAGCGAGGACATTACGAGGAAACATTTCCTCACAATGTCCTTGCTAATTGTGACCATGCCAATGGAGGGGGAACCGCGCTCCCCACGCGATCAGGACCGCGTGGGAATCGATAGGGCCACGGTGAATCTGGTGGTTCCGAAGGCAGAAAGGAAATGACTCGAAAACACCGGAAACTGTGTAAAAATGAAAACATGGAGTCGTCACTTAATCTATTTAAAAACGGAAAGACGAGGAAAACCGTCGGAAGATCAAAAAACGAAATTTAATGCAAAATGGATTCGACACACGGATCATTGCGAACCAGAGAAAGGGTAAGGACTCCTATTACGTACGGGGAAGGTGTTAGACACCCCCGCACGCTCGACGAGTCGGTCTTTCTCGGTATCTCACTCGCATACATGAAAATATAGGCACTTGATGCCAGTTAATGGGGGTATATGGATGATGCAAGAGAAATAAATTATACGATTGAGGAAACAAACCTAGCTAATAGAAAAAAACATAATCAAGTCGAGAATCACCAAGCAAAGCATAAGATGGAAGACAGGTGGGCCCACTGGCTAGGCTTGACCGGACTATGTCCTTGGGTGACACGCGCATGTGCTACGCGCACATCACTCGCCCAGCCCAGACGCGTGTTCCCGGGGATGTCATGATCATTTGCCATCATTGCCATACCCACCACGCAAGGTTACCACTGCGTAGTAGCCAACGAGGTGTGGGAAAAGAAGTCACACTAAGGGCTCATGCAAGCAACACAATCAAGGAAACCAAGATTTATAGAGAACCCAAATCATTAACAGGAAACCCGAGCAAATCAGAGAATGGAAACATGCCAAAGGAGCAAAACATGCATGGATGGTCTACAGTAGGGTAAGTGACCATGGCTTGGCAGGATCTAACCTTAACCATGCCCTAGTCCACACGCGCATGAGTGGCGCGCACCCGCGACGCGCGCATGAAACATGGCCAGGTCAGGCTTGCCTCCTTCATCGCTTCCTCCTCGGAAGGTGGAGCATCTCGAGGTGTGAGGGATATGTCTGGTAGCTTGGGAGGATCACCGGGAAGGGATGCAAATGCAAAACAAACGATGAGATGCCATGGGTGCTCCTCCCCAACTCCGTCGCCAGCGTCAGTGCCAACCTTCCTCCGGCGAGCCTCCACGGGAGGCTTCCGGCTTGGGAAGCTGGCTCAGCCACATCAGAGAACGATGGCAGGAGAAGGCTCGCCGAAGCCGCTGCAGGCCTTACGTGTCGACGGAAGCGGCGCAGGGCGTGGGTGGCTGAGGACAAGGCGTTGGCAAGCTCTGGAATGTCAGGCACGTCGAGAGACAAGTCAACATTACGTGCACGGTGTCGCTCGTACGAGGTACGAGGTCGTACAACGAACGCGACCAGTCAGGTGGCTCCCGTAGTGCTGCCCTGGCCCTGACGCGCGCTTGGGCCGCGCGTGTCGTTGGGCTAGAACATATGGGTTGGGTTTTAGGTTTCAGGCTTGGTTGGATGAACGGTTCTTTAGGGGTAATTAGGGTTTTATGGGTTGGTTCAAGTTCATGGGCTCGGTGGGGGAAATCCTGGTCAGTCGTCTAGTTGCACTCTCCGTCGAATCCATATACCAACACTGGCATGAAATTGGGGTGTCTACACTAATATTTAACGAGCACATTGCAAGAATATATCCTCGCAATATTGATTTAACGAGTTATTTTTTTCGAGGATAAATAGTCTTCGCTAAGTGTTCGTTGTTATTTACAATGAGGACTTAGCGAAGAATCCACGAGGACTTTGGGAGAACTTATGTCTTCGCAAAATCATATTTTTCTTATAGTGTGTGGGCCAATTGGTGAGGCGTGTTGGTCTGGTTGGTTGTTGGCTCATCCTTTGGGCAAGTAGGTGTGTTGTGGAGCATTGCTGGTTGGTTGCATGCACGCGACCACCTGTCTCTTTTGTATAGTTTTTAAGACACAGGACATGCACGATCTCCCCCACCATTTCTTTCTTCCTCTTTGTCTTTTCCTTCCCACATACGCCATCACCTCTCCTCCCTTTCCTCTCAGGTTTCCAGGACCATCTCCCCTCCTCCGCCATTCCCCCCACTCTCCCCCTCTCTCCTCCACCCACTCACCCCCTCTCTCCCCCACTCACTCATTCTCTCCCTCCCCTGTTCCCCCCTTGCCAGTGGCGCTTGACAAGAGCAAAGGTCAGTGTTGATGTATGGCGATGCGTGGAGCTCCGAGGAGTCGTCCTTGAGGTCGAGGGTTCGCTAGTGGTGCGGTGGTCGACCGAAGTCAACGTTGATCACCAAAGGTCACATATAAGGTACTGTAGACACCCTGATTTTGAGGTGACCCAGGAATGAGTGTCCCTATGTTGCTTTGGATGTGATCAGCCCTTGAACCAAGCCCCAAACCCATTTGCCAGAGCCCCAATCAAACATTTGTGAGCAGGGCTGGCGCACCAATGTGGCGCACCAAGTTGGCGCACCAAGGTGACGCACCAAGCAGGCGCCCAGTTCTGACTGCTGACCTTCCACCTTCCGGGCTGTTACCCTTGCAAATGAATATGCCAACGAATATTCGAGGCTTTTCGCTTGCAAAACCCCTTGTAACCTCCCTAGGGACCACTATAAAAGGACCCCTAGAGCAACCATTCC
>JAMKQA010024630.1:0-14326 GCA_024699735.1 Posidonia australis
ATCGGTGACAGTTCAGAGGGAGGACAACCAAACGCATCATCCGAGAAGCAGGCGGTGATGGTTCGGAGATCCGAAGAGCAGACATGCCAACCGAGAGGCAATCGGTGACAGTTCAGAGGGAGGACAACCAAACGCATCATCCGAGAAGCAGGCGGTGATGGTTCGGAGATCCGAAGAGCAGACATGCCAACCGAGAGGCAATCGGTGACAGTTCAGAGGGAGGACAACCAAACGCATCATCCGAGAAGCAGGCGGTGATGGTTCGGAGATCCGAAGAGCAGACATGCCAACCGAGAGGCAATCGGTGACAGTTCAGAGGGAGGACAACCAAACGCATCATCCGAGAAGCAGGCGGTGATGGTTCGGAGATCCGAAGAGCAGACATGCCAACCGAGAGGAAATCGGTGACAGTTCAGAGGGAGGACAACCAAACGCATCATCCGAGAAGCAGGCGGTGATGGTTCGGAGATCCGAAGAGCAGACATGCCAACCGAGAGGTAGTCGGTGATGGTCCAAAACGAGGATAACTGAACACATCATCCAAGATGCAGGCGGTGATGGTTCGAAAACCTGAAAAGCTGACACGCTAATCGAGAGGCAATCGATGACGGTCCAGAGGGAGGCCAACCAAACACATCAAGAAGCAAGAGGTGATGGTTGGGAGATCCGAAAAGTGGACACGCCAACCGAGAGGTAGTCGGTGACGCTCTAGAGGGAGGACAACCAAACACATCATCCAAGAAGCAGGCGGTGATGGTTCGGAGATTCGAAAAGCAGACACGCCTACCGACAAGCAGTTGGTGACGGTCCAAAGGGAGGATAACCAAACACATCATCCAAGAAGTAGGCGGTGATGGTTCAGAAATCCCAAAAGCAGACACACCAATCGAGAGGCAGTCGGTGATGGTCCAAAGGGAGGAAACTAAACACATCATTCGAGAAGCACGCGGTGATGGTTCGAAAATCCAAAAAGTTAACACGCCAACCAAGAGGTAGTCGGTGACGGTCTAGAGGGAGGACAACTAAACACATCATCTGAGAAGCAGGCGGTGATGGTTCAGAGATCCAAAAAGCGGACACGCCAATCGAGAGGCAGTCGGTAGCGGTCCATAGGAAGGACAACCGAACACATCATCCGAGAAGCAGACGGTGATTGTTCGGAAATCTAAAAAGCGAACACACCAACCGAGAGGCAGTCGGTGACGGTCTAGAGGGAGGACAACCAAACACATCATCCGAGAAGTAGGCGGTGATGGTTCGGAAATCCGAAAAGCGGACACGCCAACCGAGAGAAGTGGGAAGTAGTTATGGTTGTTTGTTATGGCTAGAGTGGAAGGTGGTTATGTTTGTTGGAGAGAAATGGGAAGTAGTTATGTTTGTTGGAGAGAAGTGGGAAGTAGTTATGTTTGTTGGAGAGAGGTGGGAAGTAGTTATGTTTGTTGGAGAGAAGTGAAAAGTAGTTATGTTTGTTTTGGTTGTTACATGAGTTTGTTAGATTAGTTAGGATGTAGTGGAAGTTAGTTAGGTTGTTGAGGTTTGACTTAGAATTTGAACTAGGTTTTAAGGTTTAGATTATGGTTTTGAATTTAATTTAGGTCCTAACCTAGGATTTAATGTTTGGATTAGGGTTTAACCTCAGTTTTAGGGTTTATTGGTATTTTAGGGTTTTGTTTTTTATTTAGGCTTTTTAGAGCCCAGTTAGGGCTTTGTATGGTGTGCCAGCAAGGTGCGCCTGTCTGATGCACCAAACAGGTGTGCCTGCATTGGTGGCTGTTGGAGTGAGGAGTAGCTGTTGGGTTTGGCCTATTTGCAAGCATATTGGGGTGTCTACAGAAGCGGTCCTCAATCCACTCTGCCTCTTCCAACTCTGCTTCTTTCAAGACTCTAAGCGATGGTATCTCCACTTCTATAGGTAGGACTGCTTCCATACCATACACTAGAGAATATGGAGTTGCTCCTGTTAAAGTTCGGACTGATGTTCTGTAAGCCCACAAAGCATATGGGAGCCTGTCATGCCAATCCTTATGTGTTTCCGCCATCTTTTTAATAATCTTGATTAGATTCTTATTAGTGGATTCCACAGCCCTGTTCATCTGAGGATGGTATGGGGAGGACCTGTGATGCCTGATATGGAATTCCCATAGGAAATCCTTGACCTTTTTTGCTGTGAAATTTATCCCATTTGCCTGAGATGATTGAATGTGGGACTCCGTACCGGGTAATGATATTATTCCTGATGAACTTTTCAGTCACAGAGGCAGTCACTGTCTTGTAAGAAGCTACTTCAATCCATTTTGTAAAGTAATCAATAGCTACCAGGATATACTGATGTCTATTAGAAGCTGCTAGGTGGATAGCTCCGATAACATCTATTCCCCATGTTGAGAAAGGCCAGGGTGACGACATGTTGTGGAGCTACTGCGGTGGTGCATGAATGAAGTTGCCATGGACTTGACAATTGTGACATCTTCGCACAAACTGACAGCTGTCTGTCTCCATGATTGACCAGAAATAACCTTGTAACATTTTCTTGGCTAGTAACACCCCAATCATGTGTGGTCCACATGTCCCAGCATGCACTTGAACATTACTGTATCGGCCTCCTTTTTATCCAGACAACGTAGAAGCATCTGATTGTAAGACCTCCTGTACAAGTGACCTATTGCAAGCACATATTTTGAAGCCAGTCGGACCATAGTATTTCTATCTGCCGCTGATGCATTTGGATGGTGACTCTCGGTTTCCAAGTAGACTTTGATATCATGATACCATGGGAGCTCTACTGAGGAGTCTGCTTCTTCTGTGCTCATGCAATGTGCTGGCTGGTCTATGCAGGTTACTGACACTTTCACTATGTTATCCTCTGGTATGGACAACCAGGATGCGAGAGTGGCTAGCGCATCTGCGTACGCATTCTTGGCCCTATTCATAAAGGGAAAACGTATTTCCTCAAACTTGGCCATTAGCCTTAGGAGATGGTTATGGTATGGCACCAGTTTCAAGTCCTTTGTTCTCCAATTACCATTAACCTGTGAGATGACCAACATGGCATCGCCATGCACATGCAGTTTTCGAGCACCATGTTCTAATGCAGCCTGCAAGCCAAGAATACATACCTCGTACTCTGCCACATTATTGGTGCACACAAAGGTTAACTTTCGACCAAGTGGGATCATCTAGCCTTGCGAGGTCTCTAATACTGCACTGATGCCCATGCCTCTCCTGTTAACTGTGCCATCAAAGTAGAGATGCAACTGCTCTTTGTCTGGAGGGTCTACTGGTTCATCCTCTTCCATGGCAAACAGTATATCCTCATCAGGGAACTGAGTCTGTAGGGGTTGATACTCTGGCAAGGGTAAATTTGCTAAGTGATCTGCCATGGCTTGCCCCTTCATAGATTTCTGAGTGACAAAAGTGATATCAAACTGAGATAAAAGCGCCTACCACTTGACACACCTACCCACCAGTGCGGGCTTCTGAAATAGGTATTTCATAGGATCTTGTCGGCACAGTAATAGAACTAGATATGCCATCATGTAATGCCTCAAGCGTTGTGTGGCCCATGCGAGGGATAAGCAGACTTTTTCGATTGCGGTGTACTTAACTTCGCAATCATTGAACTTTTTACTCAAATAATAAATGGCCCTCTCTTTGCGGCCTGTTTCATCATGCTGACCCAAGATTGCACCCATTGAATGTTGTGTTGCTGACAAATAGAGCAATAGAGGACGCCCTAGTGTCGAAGGAACTAGGATTGGCAGCCTTACCAAGAGCTTTTTGACTTTGTCAAAAGCTTCTTGGCACTCTTCACTCCAGCGAATCTATGCATTCTTCCTCAAGAGCTTGAAGATCGGCTCACAAATTGGTGTCAACTGGGAAATGAATCGGCTGATATATTGCAACTGCCCCAGCAACCCTTGGACTTCTTTTTCTGTTGTAGGAGAAGGCATCTCGATGATGGCTTTATCCTTGTTCAGATCTACCTCAATTCCTCTTTGGCTAATGATATAACCCAATAGCTTGCCTAATGACACACCAAATACACACTTGTTGGGGTTCAGCCGCAGCTTATATTTTCACAAGTGTTTAAACAAGCAATGTGTTCTTCAGGCTCCTTTGACTTGGCTATCATATCATCCACATAAACCTCGATGTCCTGGTGCATGAGATCATAGAACAATGCTGTCATCGCCCTTTGACATGTGGCCTCGGCATTATTAAGCCCAAATGGCATAACTTTTTAACAGAACACTCCCCATGGGATGATAAAGGATGTTTTCTCCATATCCTCTTCTGCCATTCTGATTTGATTATAACTTGAGAATCCATCCATGAATGACAACATTTTGTGTCCAGCAGTATTATCCACCAACCCACCAGTAGAAAATCATCCTTTGGGCTTGCTTTGTTTAGGTTCCTGTAATCAATACACGTTCGAACCTGACCATCTTTCTTAGGCACTAGAACCACATTCGCTAACCATTATGAGTAGAGGACGACCATTAGAAAGTTAACTTTGTGCTGCTTCATTATTTCCTCTTTTAACTTTAACAGCCACTACGGTTGCCATCTACGCAATTACTGTTTAATCGGCTTGACATTAGGCTTAAGCGATAATGTGTGCACCACTACCGTAGATGAGAAATGCAATGCTAATGCAATCGGTGCAACAGGCGTAGACTCTGCCTCCTGTGTGTTGATAGTGATGACAGGCGTAGATGCAGAAGAATGTGGTATCAGTGCAACAGGAGTAGACTCTGCCTCCTGTGTGTTGATAGTGATGACCTTTTGGTCAATCAAGTCCTGAATTGCACCTCGGAGTGTAAAGTAGTTAACCATAGAGTGCCCCACGGTTCTATGGTAATTGTAGTATAAATCCACTTTAAACCACCGCGGAAGTGGGTTTGGTGGTGGGTGAATTTCCGGAATCCTCAAGAGTAACGCCACCTTAGGAAACAAGACACTCAATGGCTCAACCAGAGGAGTGTAATCGCTCTCGGGTCGTTGAGGTCATCTTGGTCCTAGGTAGTGCCCTTGCCTTGCCGGTACGGGCTAGTAGACTGGCTCAATGGTGGTGGTGATTCGTGATGTGCGTGGTGCCCTAGTGCAGGAGTGTAGACTACCTGACTCTATGCTGGCAAGCTCACCACATTAACCGACATAACAATAGCTCCAACATATGCTACAGCATTCTTGGCATTATCCTTCTTTCGTGCATATCCAATATTGGTTCCATTGTTGCCGCCATTGTTGTTGCTAGTTCCTCCTGAAGCCATGGTTTGCTTGGCGAATGCTGCTAATACAGGAAAACTTCCACTATGCAGTGAGCTCTCGACACGGGTGCCAGCTTTAATCAGGGATGCAAAGGTGGAAATAGGTTGAATGCTCAGCAGGGCCCCTATGGCTGGCTACGCTCCTCAGATTATTATCTCTATAGACTCTTCGTTAGAAGGTCTATCGTGAACCTGTGAAGTGAGGACTCGCTAGCGACTAACGTACTCCCCAAACAGCTCGTGGGGCTTCTGCCTTGTCGCGACCAAGTCCTCGCGCTTTGGGACCATGTCGAGATTGAATGAATACTATTCCAAAAAAGCTTGACTGAGGTCATTCCAGGTCTTAATGGTGGTCATATCCTAAGATGTGAACCAATTTAAAGTCGGACCTATAAGGCTCTTTTGGAAAAGGCAAATAAGAAGCCTCTCGTCAGCCTGCAACTGAGCAAGATCACCGCAATATGCCCTAAGATGTGAGCTTGGGCAGCCTTTCCCATTGTATTTTTAAAGCTCTAAGATGTGAAAGTTCGGAGGGAGTATAGCCTATGGAAAGTAGCAAAGGTCCCAAAAGGTGTAAGACTGGCAATCTCCGCCCAGCACTTGTCGTAATGCTCTCTCCAAGTCATTCATCCTAGTGAGAAGAGCATCTGGGGTTACTGCTGACATTGATTGTGAAGTTGGGGCGGGTCTCGCGTACGCTGTATCTATGGCACCCATGTGCTCCTCTGGATCTACCATCTCGCCACCTGGTGTCGTGGCGTGATGACCAGCGTACCTGTGCATGTGTGTTGTTTGTGGTGGAATGAATGCGGATGCCTGTACCTAATGCGAGGGTGCAGAAATGACAGTATGCTATGCTGGACGTGATGTTGCGTGTGGAAGTAACAGCTACTGAACCAGTGTGGTCGGGTTCACAGGCTGTTTTACTCCCGTCAGCCCAAAAGGCGGACTTCCAACAAATTGAGGAATATGTTGTGTATTCAATGGTAATGATACTAACAGCAGAAAAGTAGCACCTGTCGTCGAAACAGCGAGAAAGCTGTGGCGACGGCTGCGATGGTGGTGTGACTGGTGCAGCATGGAATGCCAGAGTAGGCGGAGCGAGGTCCTCAGGAATAGGACAAACAGGTGTAATCAAAGTAGTATCTAGAGAAAAGTCCATGCTTTATAGCCTCTGTGCAAGGGCCAGAAGCTGCTGAGATTGCACAGTAATGGAACCATCGGTAACAGTACCGAGGGATGGAAGTGCAAGCAGAAGAGATGTCATAGGGGGCTGGAAGTTCAAAGATCCTACGGGCTGAATTCCTACCGATGAAGCAATCGCAGCTAGCTGTGTGTCAAGTGGGGTTGAATCAACTGAAGAACAGGACATCATCAAATCAAATACCATTGTGGTGGTCATAGTCATCGCCTTAGTCACGGGCTCCAAACCAATAAGGGTCTACCAGTGTCCCAAAACCAGAGGACAGGGAACTCCAAGTGCCTAGAAGTGGTTGTCATGGAGTGCAGGTGGGGTAACAGATGTCAAAGTAAAGGAAGAAGGAGGGGCGGAAACAGGAATCCCCTCCTAATCAGCTGGTACAAAGGTCTCTGAGGCTCGCTGGGCCATAATGGACCACGAACAGGTAAGGATGGGGCTACAATTACAAACTGGAGGACGAAACCTACGAGGAGCTATCGTCGGAAGTGACGAATAGCTCAGGGAAAGACAGTCGAGAACAATGCCTCAAGACTGAGGTCACTGAAAGGAGCTCCTGGATTTTGGCCTAGGAACTCACACACAACACTCTATACTTGACAAAGGAAAAAACATAATGGGTTAGCGAAGAAAAAAAGGCAGAACAATTGAAGAAACAAGTGAGCTATGCAATTGTTTGTTAGGGTGGTATGAATGGCACACATGCACATGAATGCTACTAATATGCGCTCTCTCCCCATGCATGTCACACATGGGGTTGACCACATGGGATGCACTCATGGGTTTTGGTTTTGACTCTTGTCAGAAAAGTAAGGTTTCCATTCTAAATCCTAGCCAAAGCATAGGCAGTGAACAGGTGGTGTGTTTGTGGCCCTGTCTCCTACAGTAGCATGGTGTTGTACCCTCTACTACCATCGACACGACCCTAGACAAGGGGGACAAACTAGCAACACTCCCTACGCCAAAGCTATAGAACGGGCTACTAGAATTATCCTTCGCAAATTGTGGGTGGACTCAGAGGAGAAGATGCATGCCCTATATGATCAATCATGCAATATGCTTTTGTGTCTTTTACTTGCGTCTTATTAAGCCAAGGGGATTGTGAGCATTTGGCTCTAGTTGTGCCTTATTACTGGTTTTTCTGAGTTTGTGTTTTTTATTTTAACCAGGAAGGGAGGCAAACATGTCTCTACTCTCCCAATCATGTAAATACAAAAAGGGGAAAAAACACACAATCATGGCATCCAAATGCTTAATCAATAAGCAAAAGGCATGAGCATGGCGTGTGCTAACGTAGTGCTCAATAGTAAGTAAAGAAAAGCAAGCATTATAACAAAAGGCATGAATCAAGTCATGTGCATGTGTGCTGGCATAGCACTAGTGTAGAAAGGCATGTATAGTCAAATATGTACAAACAAATAGAACAAGCAAATAAAAACAAAGTGTATAGACCAAAGACAAGCAAGAAAACCAAAACGAAAACTAGAGATTCAGGGTTCGATCCCCAGCGAAGTCGCCAGTTCCTGTGACCATGCTGATGGGACCCTACACCGCTCTCCAAGGTGCGTGGAAACACACGAGGAGTCCTGATATGGTCACGACGAAGATGGTAAATCCGGAGAAGGAGACTAGACTCGGAAACACCAAGGAAGGATAAGAAAAGTAGTCACCACTTAGTCTTTTAATGGAAAGACGAGGAAAACCAAACACAAAGGGAAAAACCTAAGGAAATCAATGCGGGGAAAACACATGTATGCTCTGTGCCTAATGGATGTAGTGCACAAATCAATGCAGGCTAGAGAAAGGGTAAGGATTCTTGTTATGCATGGGGAAGGGGTTAGGCACCCCCATGCGCCCGAAGAACTCAGTCTTTCTAGGTTTCCTGCTTGCTAATGGTCTGTTGTGTGTATGCTTGTCTACTCTGAATGCACACTCCTAAGATGACTGCGAAAATATGCCAAATCAAATAAATGAAATGAAAACAAAGAAAAAATGATAATCTAGGGGACCATGTAGGCTTTGAAAATGCCACTTTACTGTATGCCCTTGGGCGATGAGGAAAATCGTGAAAATCAAAAATACTCGGAAAGCATCACGTAAATCAACTGAAACTTGAAGAAATTCGAGAAAATCAAATTAGAGAAAATAATCCTCATTCGAGTCAATGTCGGCATTGTCAAGCCTATTAATGAACGCTTTCGGGCAATGGAAATCCAAATTAAATCAAAATCGTGAAAATCAGATGAAATCCAGGAAATAATGTGAAAATCGAATCTGAAATAAGTTGGAAATGTATACATGATGCAAGGAAGAAGGCATGAGGATACATGCATGAAAAAGGATAACAAAATGTACAAAAAGAAAGTATGTGTGAAAAATGTAAATTTCAGGGGCCTCTGTGCAAAAATCACATATCCTAAATAAAGGCTGAGATTCTAGGGCTAAATCAGCAAAAATGGTTAGGAAAACACTCTTTATGCAATTTTGATGAAGTTAGGGGTTAAATGTGTAAAAATGTGCATTTTTTGTCAAAATCAGGATTCCTAGGGTCCAATCTGCAATTTTGTCAGTAAAACATGTGTTTAATGTAATTTTGAAGAAATTCAGGGTTAAATGTGCAAACTAATGGACTCATGAATGAAAACATGAATTTCTAGGGATTGATCTGAACATTTACCCTAAAAAACATGCATTCAGTGTGAAATCAGTGAAATTCAGGGTTTAAATCTCCAAGGTTTAAATGAAATAAGTGAAATATTTAAATCTCCAAGGTTTAATTTGCAATTGTGCCACAAAATCATGCATTCAGACAATTTCAATGAAATCCAGGGTTTTCTGTGCAAATTATGGACTTAAGATGAATTAAAAGAACGACGATTGCCGACGATGGAACCCCGTCGTCGACGGCCATCTGGGATGTCTTTCCAGGCCTCCCTGATGCTTGATCTGGCATCCAAGCCCACTGGGAGCAAGGAGGGAAAAGGGACACATCCAACGGCTTTGATGAGGCACTGAACGGTCAGAGGTGGCTTCCTACATCCCTCGCCGTCGCCACGACTCCGATGACGGCAACGGGGAAGAAAGGGTCACTGGAGTGGCGATTCTGGGCTGCTGGAGGCTCGACGACATGTGGAGGAGCATTTCTAGAAGAAAGAATGGCTACGTGAGCTCCTCTTCCGATCGAGCTCTATGTCGGCTCCGGTGGTGGCAACTGAGGAGGAGGATCGAGGCTCAAATTGGGGCACTGATGTTTCCAGAGGCTTGAGGGAAAGGTGAGGAAGATTTCCAATGCACTAAGTGGAGCCTCGATGCAGGAGATGCACAGTCGGCTCCCTACAGGGGTCTTCTTCTCTAGCGACGACGGGACTGCATCCGACGATCTTCCTCTAGCGGCGTCTAGAGCGAGAGAGAGGCTTCCAGGGTGGAGGTGAAGTAAAAAGGGACCAGGCCTTATCAAATTGAGCATGCTAGGGCACGAATCACTCACTGGATTCATGCCCCCACCTCCTCTGCCGAAGAATCACGTTCGGCCCCCCAAAATACGCCTGATTCCGGCCAAGGAAACCACCTGGCCTTACTGGAATCGACTGGGGAAGGTAGAGATGGACCTGGGGAACCAAATTGGAAAGAAATAGAGCTCTAATTAAGGCTTACCTGTGCTGGAAGTGATGGAGGTCGCCGGAGCTAGTCGGAGTTAGCCTAAACCTTGATTTCTTCTTCTCTCTGAGCTTCCTCTCTGATGTGAGACTCCTTTGGTTTCTCTGGTTAGAAGAAATCTCCTTAGTTGCGCTCCTCTCAAATTTTCCAAGTTTTTCTCTCCTTTTTCCCCCCCTTTTTTTCTCTTGCTAATGGGGGTATTTATACGCTTGCAAATGGCTGGGTTGTTAGGGTAGCTTGTTATGGGTTGTTGGAACTTGTTACAAGTTGTTATAGGTGGTTATGATGAAGGTAGGAAATGGTTAGGTTTGTTTAGGTGGTTACAAGTTGTTATAGGTTGTGATGGTGGAGTGGGAATTGGTTAGGGTTTGTTTAGGTGGTTAGAGGTTGTTATAGTTTGTTATGGTGGAGTGGGAAGTAGTTAAGGTTTGTTTAGGTGGTTAGAGGTTGTATTAGGTTGTTAGGGTTTTTGGATTAGGGTTTAGGGTTAATTTTAGGGTTTAAGTTAGGGTTTAGGCTAGCTTAGGGTTTTGGATTAGGGTTTAGACTAGGTTTAGGATTTTGGAGTAGGGTTTGCTAAGTCTAGGGTTTTGGATTAGGGTTTAGGCTAGGTTTAGGGTTTTGGATTAGGGTTTAGGCTTAGGGTCCAACTGCAAGCATATGGGGTGTCTACACTACCTCGCTGCCGCGTGCAAGAACTAGAAGGTCTACCGTAAGGAGCCTGTGAACTCTCTCCATCGGGGATCAGGTCGTCCTGCAAACAGATAAAGGTCACAAACCTGGTCTTGAATAGCAAATTAAAACAATGGAAGTGTAGTATATTCAAGCATTACAAAGCACGAGTCAAGAGATAATGCGTGGCATTACAAGTATTTACTATTGGATACGTTCATAAAATTTACAATCAATGGCAGAACAAAAGAGCATAGCATACATATAAAGCGAAGCACATTGTCTTATTCTTACAGAAATGCAAATAAAGCAAGCATGCAAACACAACTCAGTATTGCAGAAGGGGTCCATTACTAAAGAATAGCATCCAGTTACGTGAAAATGTGGGAGTTACGGCCATTGTTGTTATTGAGCATTACTGTTATTGGAGTTACAAAGTGAGGCATCCTCATTGTTGTTACATGAAAACATGGGCATTCACTACCCTGCTATGTATTTTTCTCCCACTATTTGCTATTGAGCATTATTATTATTTCTTAAGCAAGAATTGATAAAAAATAGATTCATGCATAACAATGACAAGGAGGAATTGATTCAATCATGGCAAGACAATGGCATAGATGGCATTATAATTCAGAAAAATGGTTCATGGATCTACAGTAAATAGAGTTCTTTTTTGCAAAATTTATTTTTGCTTGGTGTACAACAAAACCACCCAACTGTTGGCCACCCCATGGCCAACCAGCTACCACCTCACTGCCGACCATCCCAGTAGCCCGCCGGAACACCCAAACTGACACCTCGCAACCCAATAACCAAACCACCCCATAGCCAACAGGACCAGCCCAGCAGCCCATCGGAATTCACTACCACCTGGCCACAACCCACAGCCTGCAGGAGTCCAATCCACCTCCACGGCAAACCTGTAGCCCGTCGAAGCCACCACAGCCAACCGATAACCCGCTGAAGCCCACCGTCAGATTCCGATCCACCTCCACGACCAACCCACAGCCTGCTCCACCTCCATGCACACCACCCACAGCCTGCTCCACCTCCATGCACACCACCCACAACCCGTCGAAGTCACCATAGCCAACCCCTAACCCACCGCCCGCTCTCGTCGCCGACCACCACATGGACTGCACCCATACTGCCTTCCACCACATCCACGCCTCCACATGCCACCCAAACCAGCCACCCGCTGACCACCTCAGACCACTACCCAAGCCAACCACCACCTCCCTAGTACCCACCAACCATCGACCATTAAAGGGACAAAGGGGCAAGCACCAAAACAAAATGAAAACAACACAAAATGGGAGATCAAGGGAGAAGAGAACACCTCCACTGGCGAGCCTCGCTCTAGCCAATCCCGGAGAGTCCGATCCATTACCACTGCCACCGCACGTAGCCCCCGTGCCTAGTCGCCGCACCCCATCGGTGCACCATCAAGAATGACTCTCGCGGCCCTTAAGGAGGAGGGGAGAAGAGGGGTGGCCCTTGAGGAGGAGAAGATGAAATGGGGAGGAAGAAGATGGGTTCATCTCTTGTGTGGGGAAAATGAAGAATGGAGAAAATAAGGAAGCAGAAGGGGAAGTAACGAGTGGGATGAAGAAAAGAGAAATAAATGAATTAGATGTGTTAGTAAGGAAAAATGAATAAAGAAAAGAAAAAATAAAAGGGAAAGGGAATGAAACCATGCAGCATAATCCTATTTGCAGTGTCCAGTAGTAAGATGAAATGCAACATATGACTTGGCAGTTATGACAGTTACCCAATGGGCCTCGTCGTGTACCAGCAGTGCAAATAGTTTAATTTCCAAGGACTAAAGTGCAAAATGACTGTGAAAATTGCATTTTGATCCTCAGCACTCTATAGCTTGCATATGAAAGGCAAAATGCAAAGTGTCAAGAAATGAGCACGTAATCTTCAAAAAATCCACCAGATGGGGTAATTTGCAAAAAAACCCCTAACACTGTGAAATTTGTAGAATAGCCTACAAAGGATGTGAAAAATCATATTTGAACAGAAATTTGCAAATACTCAGTAGAATTTCAAGTATCATAGGGTAACAATAGTACAATCATCCGAAATTTGTCATATTAGGCTAATTTGCAAAAAAGCCACTCATTTTTGGAAAATTACAAATAGGTCCAAACCTTTTGCAAAACTGGCAAACAGCACCAGATGAGGTCGAAACCATAGCAAGATTTTTTCAGAGAATATTTCACATGCATTTCAGCAAGAATACAGGCTTCCATGCAATGAAGCCATGACAAGTATAATTACCCTATTACCCTTAGGAGCGTAACTAGGGCCAACTTCCTTCCTAGGGGACAATCCAGGGGTTAGTGCTTTTCTTTTTCGGTTTCTCATTCCAAGCGGATGAAATCCTACTATCCTATCCTTTTCCTTGGACTTTCGCTGGTGCGAAATCCTTTTGCTAGCCTTTAACAGGACGATCAAAGTCGACCATTGACCAGGTAGCTGAGGTCATATCCTTTTTCCAGGATTTTCGCGAGCGCGAAATCCTTTTGCTCAACCTTTGATCAGGCGGTCGAGGTCATGTACTTTTTTGGATTTTCACGAGTGCGAAATCCTTTTGCTTGACTTTGACTGAGCTGTCAAAGTTGACCTTTGACTGGATGCACTACAAGAAAAATTAGATTTTGCGAAGACAAAGAGCGAGGACTTAGCGAGGACATGTCCTCGTAATAATATAACGAGGACATATAGCAGTGATTTTGCGAAGAAAGGTCCTCGCAATACCATAGCAACTTTTTTGCGAGGATTTTTTTCTCGCAATGTCCTCACTTGCTATTTACCGAGTGCATAGTGAGGAAATGTTCTTATTAAAGTCCTCGCTAATTCAAGTATAAAATACCTCGATGCAGTTCGTTTTGCCCCTTTCTTTCTTACCCTAAATACTCGTCCGCCTCCTCCTCTCCTCTGTCACTCGATCTCCTCCGCATCCTCGACGGTGCTCCTCCATAGCACCTCCTCCTCCTCCCTCCTGTCGATGGAGCGAGCCTCCCCCCATAGACGTGCTCCGACGTTCTACACCTCCTCCTGCCTGTCGTCGAAGCGAGCCTCCCCCCATCGCAGCACCTGTTAGTTGGATTTCTTCTTTATGCTCTACTTCCCTGGTTTTAACTAGGTTCTTCTTCTTTTGATTATGCTCTGTGTGTGTGTATAGACTAGGGTTGGCAAGTGTTGTTTGGGATATTTCATACTTAGTTCTACTGATTTTTTTTTAATTGATTGCTCCTCTTAATCGTATACATAACTGCGTTATGGACTTATGGCATGCTACAGTATGGTTTGATGATTAAATCTGCATGTGTGATGGGATTTGGAATCTTTGCAGATTATTATTGTTGCTCAATTACTATGTATTTGAGGGTGTTTTCTTTCAGTCTAATTCGGGTTCTTATTTGTATTTTTATGTGGGCAATGTCCTGAATCAAATCAACAATTAATCTTTCATGTTTTGCCTGAATGCATTGCTATGGGTGTGTTGTCTGTG
>JAMKQA010024634.1:0-15787 GCA_024699735.1 Posidonia australis
AGAATCCTTACCCTTTCTCTGGCCCGCATTCATCTTGCATTATCCATTAGGCACGGATCACACATGCATCTTTGCATCTTGTTTGCATTCTGCCTTTTTGTGGTTTTTTGGTTTTCCTCGTCTTTCCATTAAAAGACTAGGTGGCGACTCCTTTCCTAATCCTTTTGTCTTTCCTTTGGTGTTTTCGAGTCTTGTCTCTTCTTCCGGATTCACCATTTTTGTTGTGACCGTATCGGATCTCCTCGTGTGTTTCTGCACACTGGAGTAGGTTGGAGAACCGCGCCTAGGGGTTCCACCGGCATGGTCACACTCGCTCCTTGGATTGCCGCTCTGACACCTCTAGACAGCCGCACGAGATCGCCGGAGAACACACCCAGAGACGTCGTCGCCGGAAAAGATGACTCCTCTAGAGATGGAGCTCGAGCCCCCCACTGCGCCATGCACCACTGACAGCTTAGGAACCTTCCACCGTGTCCCGCAAGGCCACAAAGGAGGCCACGACGGCGACAGGCGAGCCTCCTCCTTGCGCGATCAGCCACCACTCCACTCCAGAAGAGGCGAGGAAGTCCCCCGATGCTTCACCAAGCCACCGCAACCACTGGATCGCTCGCCGATGCTCTCCAGAGGCCCCTTCTTCTCCAGCGCTGTCGCTGGAGCTCCGCAACGGTGGAGGAGGTGGAGAGACTGTTCCCACTAGCAGATCCTTGATCCACTCTGTTGGATCCCCTTCTCTTTCTCCCTTCTTGCTTCTCGTGAGGTCTGATCTAAGATCAGACCACGGGAAGGCCTTGTTTGCCCCCCCCGATGGTCGTCGACAGTAGAGCTCCATTGCCGACGACCGTCATTTCTTTTTTCTTTTTTTAAAAAGAAATTAAAACATTTATTTTAATAAACTTCTGAAACTTTTCTTTTCTTACATTCGGATCCTTTTTGTATAACAAGTAGGTCCTTTCATTGCATATAGGTCCTCCAATCATTTTTCTAAAATTATTCGAATAAAGTTTTCACTGAAAATATTGCATTTGTCCCCATAAACATTTAAAATAATGTTTTCCAGGCATTAAACTTTAGCAAAAGTCCTCAAGTTTTCTTTTAATGCATTTTATTCCGAAATTTTGCATAAGAGACCCTGAGCTTTCTCGAAATCTTTCTGAAAGTTCATTTTTCTGGTTGGTTTGCATTTAAGCCCCTGCATTCTTCTGAAATCATCCAAGATGTTGTTTTTGCTGGTTAAATTGCACTTCAGCCCCTTAAGTTTTTGAAAACTTTTCTGAAGCATGTTTTCTCTAGGTAAATTGCATTTTAACCCTCCATTTCTTCTGGATGCTTTATTCTGGTTGGCAATTTGTAGTTTAGTCCTTGTACTTCACTGATTTTACTTTGAATGCCTGTTTTCAGGGGTAAAATGACTGTTTTGCCCCTGAAACTTTCTAGACCTTTTCTGAATCATTTTTCTTGCATTTTTTCCCTTAATTTCCATTGAATTGTTTTAAATGCATGTTTTAGTGCTAAAATTGCATTTTGACCCTTAGGAAACTTCATTTTGACTAGGATTGCACATGTTTGCACATTTGACCTTAGATTTCTTCATAATTGCATAGAATGTGTTTTCCTATGTATTTTTGATGATTTGGGCTTCAGAATATTAGTTTTAATCAAAATTTAGGCTTTTTTCACAAAGACCCCTGGAATTCTCACTATTTGCACTCACATATGCATTTTGCACATTTTTTTCACGTCTTTCCGTACAAGTTTTCTTGCCTTTCCTTCCTTGCTTTGCGCACATTTTTCTAGCTTGTTCCGAGCTTGGTTTCTTCGTCGTTTCCTGGATTTTTCCTTGGTTTTCTCCTTTAGATTTGTTTTGGCTTTCCATTGCTCGAGAGCGTACAATAAATGGCTTGACAAAGTCGACATGGTCCCAGAATGAGGATTATTTTCTCCTTTTTGATTTTCTCAGATTTATCCCTATTTCCGTTGATTTGAGAGACGCTTTCTGAGAATTTATTGATTTTCACGATTTTCCTCATCGCCCATGGGCGTATAGTAAAGCGCCATTCTCAATGCCTACATTGGATCATCGAATTAACTTTTCCCTTTGTTTCATTTCTTTACTTCGATTTGGCATGTTTTCAGTCATATTTAGCATGAGCATACAGAATAAGCAAGCATACATCCATAGACCATTGACAATAGGGAAACCTAGAAAGACTGGGTTTTCTCGGGCGCAAGGGGGTGCCGAACCCCTTCCCCATCCGTAACTAGAATCCTTACCCTTTCTTTGGCCTACGTTCATTTGTGCATTTTCCATTAGGCACGGAGCACACACATACATTCTGCATCTTATTTGCTTCTCGATTTTATTGTGCTTCTTGGTTTTCCTCGTCTTTCCATTAAAAGACTTGGTGGCGACTCCTTTCCTTATCCTTTATATCTTCCTTGGTGTTTCCGGGTTTAGTCTCTTCCTTTAGATTCACCATCTTCGCCGTGACCATATTAGGTCTACTCGAGTGTTTCCATGCACTCGGTAGGAGGAGAGCCACGCAAGGGTTCCACCGGCATGGTCACAGGAATTGGCGACTCTGCTGGGGATAGCCAGATTCTACCTTTCATTCTGGTTTCCTTACTTGTCTTTGGTTTGTTTACTTTATGCTTGCTTGCTTGTTCTGTTACTTGTACATATTTGACTGAACATGCCTTTTTTTAGCCTTCTTTACACTATTGCTATGCCACCGTACATGCACATGATCTAATGCTTTGTTTGTCAATACTTGCTTTTTATTCACCTACTTGAGCACTACACCAGCACATGCCATGTTTACGCCTTTTGTCTAACTTTTGGATGCCATAATTGTGTGTTTTTCCTCTTCTTTTCGAATTTGCCATGATTAGGAGAGTTGAGACATGTTAGCCTCCCTATCTGGTTAAAATAAAACACATAAATTCAGACGAACAATAAATAAGGCATAACTAGAGACAAATGCTCATAATTCCCTCTGGTTAAAACACACAAACTCAAACGAACAATTAATAGGGCATAACTAGAGACGAATGCTCGCAATCCCCTCTGGTTTAATAAAACACAAGTAAAAGACACCAAAGCATATCGCATGTTTGATCATATAGGGCATGCATTTTATCCTCTTGATCTACCCACAGTTTACGAAGGACGATCCTAGTAGCCCGTTTTATAGCTTTGGCGTAGAGCGTGTTGTTAGTTTGTCCCCCCTTGTCTGGGGTCATGTCAGTGCTAGTAGAGGGTACAGCTCCATGCTACTGCAGGAGACGAGGCCACCAACGCACCACCCGTTCACTGCCTGCGCTTTGGCTAGGATTTAGAACGGGGATGTTACTTTCTAACCAGAGTCGAAAATCCCAAACCCATGAGTGTTTCCCATATGGTTCGCTCCATGTGGGACATGCATGGTGAGAGAGAGCATGTTAGTAGCATTCATGTGCATGTGTGCCATTCATGCCACCCTAACAAACAATTGCATAGCTAACTTATTTTCTTGTGTTGTCTTGTCTTCACTTTTTCACTCTTTCTCTCTTTCCCACTGACACTTTAGGTTCTTTTCCTTTTGCTAGGAATAGAGTTCTGTGTGCGAATTCCTAGGTCTGAGCCTGGGAGTTCCTTTCTGTGACCTCGGTCTCGAGGCGTTATTCTCGACTGTCTTTCCTCGAGCTATTCGTCACTTCCGACGATAGCTCCTCGTAGGCATTGTCCTTTCACTTGCAATCGTAGCCATGTTCTCACCCGTTCTCGGTCCATCACGGCCCAGCGGGCTTCTGAGACCTCTGCACCAGCTGCTCTAGAGGGGATTCCTGTTTCTGCCCCTCCTCACTCTTTTGCCATTTCAACACTCATTCCTTCATCGCTCCATGGTGGCTTCTTTTAGGCACCTAGAGTTCCTCGCCCTCCAGTTTCGGGACACTGGTAGACCTTTATTGGTCTGGAGCCCGTAACAGAGGCGGTAACCGTGACAACTTCCAGGGCATCTGATCTGAGGCTGCTCAGTCCTTCTATTGACCCTCATTCATTTGATACCCTGTTGGTTGCGATTGTCTCTTCAATAGGAATTCAGCCCGTAGCATCTTTGAACCTCCAGGCCCCTATGACTTCCCTGCTGCTTGATCTTCCAGCCATCGGTACCGCTGCCGATGGTTTTGCCACTGTACAGTCTCAGCAGCTTCTGGCCCTTGCACAGAGGTTGCAAAGCATGGCTTTCTCTTTGGATCCCACTTTGACTGCGCCTATTTGTCCCATTCTCGAGGATCCCGTTCCACCTGCTCTGTCACTTCAAGTTGCACCAGTGACTCCACCACTGCAGTTGTCGCCACAGCTTCCCACTGTCCCAACAACGGGCAGAGCCACTCTGCCTTTAACTTCATATCCACAGCATGCACAACATATTCCTTCTACAACTGGTGGTTAGCCTCTTGGGCTGGCAGGAGTACATCGGCCTACAAACTCGACCATACCGGTTCAGCAGTTGTTGCTCCCACACACAACTACATGCACTGCACAACATAACATTTCAATACCTTTGCATCTGGTTCAGGCGTCAGTATGCACACCACCACTGGCACACACACACGGGTATGCTGGTCATCACGCCACAACACTAGGTGGTGAGATGATAGAATAGATCTGGAGGAGCACACGGGTGCTATAGACACAACGTACGTGGGACCCGCCCCGGCTGCACACTCAATGTCAGCAGCGACTCCCAATGCACTTTTCGCTAGGATGAATGACTTGGAGAAAGCTCTTCGACAAGTGCAGGATGGGGACCACCAGTCTTTCTCTTTTCAGGACCTCTGCTATTTCCCAGAGGCGTTACTCCCCTCGAACTTCCATATCCCGGAATTCAAGAAGTATAACGGGAAAGGCTGCCCGATTTCACATCTTAGGGCGTACTGTGGCGATCTCACTCAACTCCAGGCTGACGAGAGACTTCTCATTTGCCTTTTCCAGAAAAGTCTTACTGGTCCAGCTCTGAACTGGTTCACATCGCTGGATATGACCACCATCAAGACCTGGACGATCTGAGCCAAGCTTTCCTGGAACAGTACTCTTTTAACCTAGACATGGTCCCAAAGTGCAAGGACCTAGTCGCTATCAAGCAGAAGCCCTATGAGCCGTTTAGGGAGTACATCAGGCGCTGGCGAGCCCTCGCTTCAAGTGCGCGATAGACCCTTTGATGAGGAGTTTATCGAAATAATTATTCGAGGAGCACAGCCAGCCACTAGGGCCCTGCTGAGCATTCAGCCCATTTCCACTTTCACTGCCCTGATAAAAGCTGGCACCCGCGTTGAGAGCTCACTCAATAGTGGAAGCTTCCCTGCCCTAGCAGCATTCGCCAAGTAGACTATGGCTACCGACGGAACCAGTAACAATAACAATGGCAACAATGGATCTAACACTGGGTTCAGTCGGAAGAAAGAATCTACTAGGAATGCAGTGGCGTACGTAGGAGCTCCTACTATGCCAACCAATATGGTGAGCTCGCCAGCTCCAAATCAGGTCATTTATTCTCCTACATCTAGAGCACCACACACTTCACAAATCACTACCACCGCCGAGCCAGTGTACCCGCCAGCACCGGCAAGGCAAGGGCCTATCAAGGATCAAGGTGGCTCCCATGACCTGAGAGGGACTACACTCCTCTGGTCGAGCCACTGAGTGTCATATTCCCTAGGGTAGCATCAATACTGAGGCTTTCGGAAATCCGTCCATCGCCAAACCCACTACCGCTGTGGTTTAAAGCGGATTTATATTGCAATTACCATAGAGTCGCTGGGCACTCTATAGATAATTGCTTTACACTTCGGGGAGCAATTCGGGATTTGATTGACCGCAAGGTCATCAGTATTCATACACAGGAGGTAGAGCCTTGGCCCGCTGCATGGACACCTCATTCATCTGCATCCACATCTAGCAGCATAGTTAGCCAGCCTTTTCCTGAGCATGCTCCGGGAACTTCGGGAGTGCATTCGCTTTCTTTGGATGTCGAGCCTTTTGATCCTTCTCGCCTCATCCATAATGTTTTAGAATCTTTCTCTCATCAGCTGAGTCAGTCCTTCCTTGTAAATGTCAACTCTATCGTCAGCATGATCCAGTTAACTGCCCGACCCAAGCACGCGGCTACAAGACCTGCCATGCAATCCGCCCCACCAACAATTAGCTTGTTAGCCAGATTGAGGCATAACTTGACCCACCAAACACCAATACTTTCCTTGCCAGTTCCAGCACCAATAGAATTAAGGGCCCATGCTCCTATGGTCATCAACCTAACACAGGACACCCACCGCATGCCCTATAGCTACACCACCGAAATGTGCGCAGAGGTAACGCGGTCGGAAAGGGTATATAAAGCCCTAGTCCCAGCAAACAAGACCAATCAGCCTGTGGTTTCATCTACCCAAGCAAAAACCCACACTCTCAGTCCAATCCTTGAAGAGACTTCCACAAGAGCGAACCCCACTCCCAAAGTTGACCCACTAGTAGCCGATATTATTGCCCAGTTGAAAATGATGAAAGCAGATATATCCATATGGGACCTAATCCACACCTCGACTGAACATAGAGAGGCGTTCCTCTGAGTCTTTCAGGCCGCCCATGTTTCCTCAACTATACAACCCTCGGCCTTGGAGGACATGGTGGGGATGATAGTTGTGCCCGAGGTCATTTCTTTCTCTAGCTCACAGCTTCCTCCGGTAGGGACAAATCACAACCAGCCCCTTTTCATCGCAGTGCAATACTGAAATTACTGCATTCCTCTCACTTTGGACGATAATGGCACCGGTTTGAACGTTTGCCCCTTGCGAACTGCGAGTCAGGTCGGTTTCAAATCGGAGGACATCACGCCAGTAGTGAAGGGAATGACGGCCTTCGACAACACGCACCACGATGCCTTAGGGATCCTGTTCATTCCCTTAATCATTGGCCCTGCTCGTTTTGAGGTCAAGTTCTATGTCGTTGACCTTGAACCATCTTTCAATCTTCTGCTTAGGCGCCCTTGGCTCCACAAGCATCAGGTCAACCCCTCAACCCTCCACCGCATGATTAAATTCCATTAGAACAATGACATTGTCGTTGTGATGGCGGAAAACCTCAAAAAGGAGATGGTTGAGGTAGTCTCTTCAGTCTCGCTCCGTACTATCCATTTTGACTCCAGACCTTCTGATGTGTTCTACCGTGTCGACCGTTTTGAACTGGTTAACTTTATTTCGATTCTCGAGCGTGCCAGTCATTTGGCTGCTTTTGGCAACCCTTTTTTGATGGTCGAGAATCTATGTCAGAGATGGTGGTACGAGAAGGGTGCACCTCTCGGGTAGAATGGCCAAGGAATCGTAGAACCAATCGCCGCGCAGAGAAGACACGAGTTTGAAGGACTGGGATATGAGCGCAAGCCACAAGACAGATGCGCAAAGCGTTGTAAGTTCCAAAAGCTCGTTATTCCACGAGATTTAAACAATTTCGTCAGTATGGGATTGTTGGATCCCAATCAGAGTTTCATGTACGCAGAGCCTGAGCCAATTGAGCCGACCAGTGAGCTAGAATGGGTATGCTAGAGGATTACTATTCAGAGGAGGAAGTTTTGGACTTCACAATGGGTTCAACATCATCCGAGTCCCCAGGGATAGCTATGCTAGCATTGCCGCCTCTGGAGTCAATAGAGGGTCTTTCCACCAATCTAGTTGCAGTATGGGATTCAGCGAGAGTAGATTTAGCAATAGGAGCTTCAGAACAGTGGTCAGTTTTGAAGGGATTACAGCTAGGGTAGCCAGAATCAGTACCCGAGGTGTTGAGGACTACCAGCGCATATTATGTGGATTTCTCTTCCGATGAAGAAGAAGGAGATGCCGTGGTAGCTTAGGTGGATAACATGCTCAGTGACTTGGTGGTCCTATTTCAGGAGCAGTTATCGGTACTGGACGAAGATGCGCAGGATGAACTCAAGAGCAAGAATGGGAAGGTAGTAATGATAGAGGACATAGAGGAGCAAGTAGTTGCACCGGGTCAGTCTGCAATCCTGACCATTGAAGAGAACAAGTCTTTGAGCACTAGACCAGAGGAGTTTATCTCCAATCAGCTGGGAGGCGGGTCTAGGTGGTATTATCAGACCTGGCCCCACTTGAGCAGTGGGGTCAAAAAAAAAAGAAGATCCTGAGCTAGGCTCAGGAGGGAACCTGGGCGGCAGCACTAACATCAGTCAGACAAAGGAAAGCTGCCCACCTGTTGCACATGCTGTACAAAGACAGCATGATCGTAAGAGCTTTTGTTCATCAGAGGTAGAACAATCAGTCGCAAGTTTGGGAATATCAGAGCTAGAAATCATCAGGGGTGCATACAGGAAAACTAGGGTCACAGTGACCATTCTGAAGCACCACCAAGGACAGAATGCGGAAGAAGTATGCACCTTTGAAGACACGGATTCATTGTGCCAGCAAGAGGTCCTTCCTGAACTCATTGCATATGGAGAAGAAGATGGTGTAGAAGTAGAAGAGGAAGGTCACGATGCACCGGAATTCAAGCCTTACGATGATGATCCCGAAGACCCGAACCTGCATGTAGAAGAAGAGACAGAGATTGTGAATATCGGCACTGATGAAGATGTCCAAGAAGTGTGGATAAACGCCAGACTCACAGGACAAGCCAGAGCAGAACTTGTTGAGCTTCTCCGTAAATATGCAGATATCTTTGCCTGGAGTTATGACGACATGGTTGGGCTAGACGTCGAGGTAGTGGTGCATACTTTACCACTTAAGCCTGACGTCAAGCCAGTCAAATAGAAATTACGCTGATGGCGACCACAGTGGCTCTTGAAATTGAAGGAGGAAATCATGAAGCAGCACAAAGTTAACTTCCTAAAGGTCGTCCTGTACCCAGAATGGTTAGCAAATGTGGTTCCGGTACCCAAGAAGGATGGTCGGGTCCGAATGTGTATCGATTACAGAGACCTGAATAAAGCCAGCCCGAAGGATGATTTTCCACTTCCACACATTGATGTGTTAGTTGATAATACTGTAGGATACAAGATGTTGTCATTCATGGATGGATTCTCAGGATATAATCAAATCCGGATGGCAGAAGAAGATTTGGAGAAAACGTCCTTTATTACCCCATGGAGAATGTTTTGCTACAGAGTTATGCCGTTTGGGCTCAAGAATGCTGGGGCCACATATCAGAGGGCAATGGCAACTTTATTCCACGATCTCATGCATCAAGACATCGAGGTCTACGTGGATGTTATGATTGCAAAGTCAAAAGAGTTTGAAGAACATATCGCTTGTTTGAGAAAGCTTTTTAGCCGCTTGAGAAAGTACAAGCTGCGGTTGAACCCAAATAGGTGCGTATTCGGTGTGTCATCTCGTAAATTGCTGGGATACATCATCAACCAAAGGGGAATCGAGGTAGATCCAAGCAAGGCCAAAGCCATCATTGAGATGTCTCCCCTTACAACAAAGAAAGAAGTCTGAGGGTTGCTGGGACGGTTGTAGTATATCAGTCGATTCATTGCCCAGTTGACACCCATCTGCGAGCCAATCTTCAAGCTCCTGAGGATAAATGCACAGATTTGCTGGAGTGAAAGAATGGCAGGAAGCATTTAACAAAATCAAGAAGCTCTTGGCAAGACCACCAGTCTTAGTTCCTCTGACACCAGGGCACCCTCTACTGCTCTATTTGTCAGTAACACAGCATTCAATGGGTGTAGTCTTGGGTCATCATGATGAAATAGGTCGCAAGGAGAGGGCCATCTATTATCTGAGCAAAAAGTTCAATGATTGCGAAGTTAAGTATACCGCAATCGAGAAGGTATGCTTATCCCTTGTTTGGGCCACACAGCGCTTAAGGTACTATATGATGGCATATCCAGTTCTATTACTGTGCCGACATGATCCTATGAAATACCTATTTCAGAAGCCAGCCCTGGTTGGTAGATGTGTCAAGTGGTAGGTGCTCTTATCTCAGTTCGACATCACTTTTGTCACTCAAAAGTCGATGAAGGGACAAGCCGTGGCCGATTACTTAGCAGACTTACCATTGCCAGAATACCAACCCCTGCAGACTCAGTTCCCTGATGAGGATATATTGTTCACCATGGAGGAGGAAGAACCGACAATCCCTCGAGATAAGGATCAGTGGAAACTCTACTTTGATGGCGCAGTTAACAAGAGGGGCATGGGTATCAGTGCAGTGTTGGAAACTCCACATGGACAGATGATCCCGCTTGCTCAAATGCTAACCTTTGTATGCACCAATAATGTGGCAGAGTGCGAGGCATGTATCCTGGGCTTGCGAGCAACATTAGAACATGGTGCACGGAGATTACATGTGCATGGGGATGCCATGTTAGTTATCTCTCAAGTTAATGGCAACTGGAGAACCAAAGACCTGAAATTAGTTCCATATCATAATCATCTTTTGAAGCTGATGGCTAAGTTTGAGGAGATACACGTTTCTTTTATGAACAGAGCCAAGAATGCTTATGCGGATGCACTGGCCACTCTTGCATCCTGGTTGTCCATACCAGAGGATGATATGGTGAAAGTGTCGGTAACCTACACAGACCAACCGACACACTGCATGAGCATAGAAGAAGTAGATTTTACAGCAGAACTTCCCTGGTATCATGACATCAGAGCTTATCTGGAAACTGGGAATCATCATCTGGATGCATCAGCGGTAGATAGAAAAACCATGGTCGGACTGGCCTCGAAGTATGTGCTCGGTGCAGGCCACCTATACAGGAGGTCTTACAATCAGATGCTCCTGCGCTGTCTTAATAAAACGGTGGCTGATACAGTAATGTTACAAGTGAATCTGGGACATGCGGCCTCACATGAATGGGGTATTATTGGCCAAGAAAATAATATTACAAGTTTATTTCTAGTCAACCATGGAGACAGACTGTTGCCAGTTTGTGTGAAGATGTCATAACTGTCAAGTCCATGGCAACATTATTCATGCACCTCCACAACAGCTCCACAGTCTGTCATCACCTTGGCCTTTCTCTACTTGGGGAATAGATGTCATCGGAGCCATCCACCCGGCAGCCTCCAATGGACATCAGTACATCTTAGTAGACATTGATTATTTTACAAAATGGGTGGAAGCAGTCTCCTACAAGACAGTTACTGCCGCTGTGACAGAGAAGTTCATCAAGAACAAAATTATCACCCGGTACGGGGTCCCACATTCCATGATTTCCGATAATGGGACAAATTTCACAGCCAAAAAGGTTGAGGATGTCCTGCAGGAGTTTCATATCTGGCATCACAAGTCTTCTCCGTACCGCCCTCAGATGAACAGTGCAGTGGAATCTGCCAATAAGAATTTAACCAAGATTCTTAAAAAGATAGCGGAAACACATGAGGACTGGCATGACAAACTCCGATATGCTCTATAGGCTTATAGAACATCAATTAGGACCTCAACAGGAGCGACTCCCTATTCTCTCGTATATGGTATGGAAGCGGTTCTACCAATAGAAGTGGAGATACCATCACTCAGAGTCCTGAAAGAAGCAGAACTGGAAGAGGCAGAGTGGATTGAGGACTGCCTCGTTCAGCAGAACTTGATAGATGAGCATCGATTGCAGGCTATGCATCATACACAAGGCTATCAGAAGCGCATGGCCAAATCTTATCAGAAAAAGGTCCGACCAAGAAGCTTTCTGCCAGGGGACCTGGTCTTGTAGGCAATACATCTCCCTGATAGTCGTGCAAATTCAAGCCCAATTGGCGTGGACCATTTGTGGTCAAGCAAGTCTACTCTAGAGGAGCTGTCATCCTTGAGGACATGGATTGCATCGAACAGTCAGAGCCAGTTAATTTATGCTACCTGAAAAAGTACTATCAGTGATCATAAACCGTGTGTCCTCACTCTACGACACCAACACTTTCCTCCACGCATGCATAAATCCATGCTCTTCCTACATCCATGTAGCTTTGCATCACAACACACTAATTCTCATGCAAAATATGCATATATTGGGCGTAGTTTGCTTGCATCAACACATGCATGGATCTTAGCCCAATGATGATAGATGGAATAAGCTTGCCAATGTGGGGAATGTGTAGCACCTCCTTAGGTAGATACTATTCAGGAACCTAGAGAGTGAGGGAGCCACCTTTCATTGTGAATTAGGCAAAGTATCCAAACTTCTCAGGGACCCTACACCTCCTAGAGGGAGATAAAAAGCTAGGGGGTGAGAGTGAGAGTGCGAGAAATAAAACATAAATATATCTGAAAAAGGGCATAAAAGAATAAGAAGACAGAAGTCGCAGATAAAAGTCGGCCCTAAAGAGAGAGGCATTATGGCTAGCTCTGTCTCTCTAATTTATCTTGGAGAGGAGTCGGAGTGAGTACTTGGGAGACATGTTCCAAAAGGGCCTAGCCAACCCTTTAAACAAGCAGCAGCTCCCCACCGTAGACCAGGTACCTATTACCTCCAAGCATGGGATAGGATGAACCGACATGCCTATGAGGGAGAAAGAATAAAGAATACGTAAAATAAAAAAGCAGGGGTATGGTCCAGTGGGGTTTGGAATGGAGCCCAAAACACAGTGACCCATTTCCAGAGAGCCACCCAACAACTTGGGGCTTCGATAGAGTCTTGTGAGGTTTGGAGTTGCCATTCCTTTGTACTTGGCAATAGGCATCCCAATGCTGAGGGCACCAATAAGATCCAACAAATCATTTAGCATGCATACATCTCTTCTTGTAAACATCATCCTAAGAAATGTCGCAGAGTGTTACTTGGCTCTCTTGTCTTGAATATGACAACAACTTTCAATTCGAGAGAATCAAGAGGACATCGCCTAAACCAGGGGCATGTAAGCTGCTCTCGTTGGTCAGGGCCATTTATGTCAAACCAGGGGCATGTTAGCTTCCCTATAGTTAGACACACTGAGACAGTACTCGACTAGGGGCATGTAAGCTGCTCTGATTGGTTAAGAGTCATCCATGTTCCCTAGGGGCATGTCAGCTGTCCTATGGTTACATGCTTTGAGCCAACACTCGACCAGGGGCATGTCAGCTGCTCTACAGGTCGAGGATCCCCAGTGGTCGATCGGGAGGCATAGTCATCCAATAGTTCCAATTCCCCCAAATTTGTGGGTCATATCTCATTACTTGGGTACCTGGTTAAAACTAGTTGGTAACCAGGACCTTCCCTCAAGATTGTGCACAAGATTTAGTCCGTTCAGCAATTCCCTATTCGGTAAGCTGTAGTCTTTAGTTCTGGGCCAATTTTTCTAATTCTCTCAGTACCATTTTAGCTTTTATCTGTCTGCTTTGATCCTGCCAAGTGCTGTTGAACGAGGCAAAGTGGAAATCTGTTTCTAAAGAATAATGTTTTGAACATGTTCTATAGGAGATCGTTTACTACTTCTGAGGAGCCTCGAGCCAAGAAAGCTGAGGTGCCTTACAGATCATGGGTTACCCCACAATGGTTGTGCCCACACAGTGCTCAGACGTTCTCCAGGCTTGGATCAAACAGTTAACTGAAAGTGATTGTGACAAGATGCGGATTTGGGGAATCTCTACAAAGCTTCTGGATATTGCAAAGGTGGAGGTTTCTCGTTATTTTCTGTGTGCAGCTGCCTAATTCTGGAAGGCAGACCATCTCGTATTCCGCTTTGGGAGGATCGAACTGACCCTAACCCTAGAAAAGGTCCACAGAATTTGCTGTATACAGAGGTTCCTGGGACCCACCATGTTCATGCGGTGTGACGGGCATTCCTCAGTCTTGTGCGAGCTAACTGGCCTATCGACCAGTGATTTTGGTCGTCAATTCATCTGTACAGACGGACTTTCACCCATGCTAAAACTAGCTTACTTTGACAAAGTGGCCGGAATGCACACCTCCCTAGGCGATGATCTATGGATGAAAGGCTTTGTTGTCTGCTTCCTAGGAGAGCTGATTTTCAGCCATGGCTGGATGGTTGTGAATATTGAAGTTGTTGATATTGCTTTGGCAGTTGTCACCCGACAGATAGATCTGGCTTTGGCCATCCAGGCAGAAACTTATCGGGAACTTGACCAGTCACTACGGCACAACCAGCATTTTTATGGCTGTGGAGCCTTTGTACAAGTATGGATGGCTGCACATCTGGGTGTAGCAGTCTAACGCCCACAGCGATCAACCTTTGAATCCTATTGTCAAAGTGGCCATGCGCGCACACTCACCTTCGTTCAGAAGGAGTACAAGTGATTACAAAGCTTGGCAGGGCAGAAGATCATCTAGCGCATTATTCCTTCGGCTTCTTACAACTTTGAGGCATTTTTTAACTCAACTGACATGTGGCTTATCGTCATGCTGGGGTTGACTGGTGGAGTGGAATATCACCCAATCCATGTTATGCGGCAATTCAGTTACCAGCAGGATTCTCTTGCTCATGGGCAAATGCCAGCACGATTCAAAGAATACCCCCTGAGCTCCTACATTGTGACTAGGGAGCTATCTCGCTTGCTTAGTGGCTCCATTCGATCAAAAGATCTCGCAGCCATAGAAGGGAAGGGTTGCACAGCGGATTATGAAACCGAAGTCAAAGAGACTTGGCCAATCTGCAGTACCGTCCCGAGCCGGACGCTCTTCGCCAAAACCTCGGGCTCCAAGAGGATTAGAGATGATGTTGATTCTTAACATTCATGTCATGTTACTGGTTCTTTGCAAGTTGAAGTACATGTAAACACTCCTTTGACTTTGATAATGAAATCCATCAGAACATTTCTTACCAGCTTGTTTGGTTGCTTGTGTTTGACGTAGGGTAGACATTTGCGACAACATGCCCTCGACGGTCCAAGATTCTACCATCTCTTGTCCGCAAGATTGGTTCTACCATTCTCCCATTTGGTCGGTAAGTTCGAAACTTACTATTCTCCCTTTGGCCGGTAAGTCCGAATCTTACCATTCTTCCTTTTTACCGGTAAGTCCAAATCTTACCATTCTTCCATTGGTCAGTAAGTCTGAATCTTACCATTCTCCCCTTTGGCCGGTAAGTCCGAAACTTACCATTCTCTCTTTTGGCCGGTAAGTCCGAATCTTACCATTCTTCCCTTAGCCGGTAAGTCCGAATCTTACCATTTTTCCATTGGTCGGTAAGTTTGAATCTTACCATTCCCCCCTTTGGTCGGTAAGTCCAGAGCTTACCATTCTCCCTTTTGGCCGGTAAGTCTGAATCTTACCATTCTTCCTTTGGCTGGTAAGTCCGAATCTTACCATTCTCCCTTTTGGTTGGTAAGTTTGAAACTTACCATTCTCCCCTTTAGCCGGTAAGTCCGAATCTTACCATTCTTCTTTTGGTCGGTAAGTCCGAATCTTACCATTCTTCCTTTGGCCGGTAAGTCAGAATCTTACCATTCTTCATTTGGTCAGTAAGTCCGAAATTTACCATACTCCCCTTTGGCCGGTAAGTCTGGAACTTACCATTCTCCCTTTTGGCTGGTATGTCCGAATCTTACCATTCTTCCTTTGACCGGTAAGTCTGAATCTTACCATTCCCCTTTGGTCGGTAAGTTCGAATCTTACCATTCTTCCTTTTGGTCGGTAAGTTCGAAACTTACCATTCTCCCCATTGGCCGGTAAGTCCGAATCTTACCATTCTCCCTTTTGGTCGGTAAGTCCGAAACTTACCATTCTTCCTTTGGTCGGTAAGTTCTGTTAGAAATATTAACATTAATTTTGATGATTATTCATGTGTGCTTATTTTCATAAATATTATAACGAGAAAAAGATTTAGAAGTCTTAGCATGAATTCAAAGATACACACCGGCATC
>JAMKQA010024635.1:0-10592 GCA_024699735.1 Posidonia australis
CCGACCATTTGGTCACCTCTAGCAACCCCCACTTGATGATCGACAACCTGTGTCGCAAATGGGGATATGAGAATGGATCGCCTCTTGGGCTTTACAGTGAGGGAATCGCCGAGCCGATCGAAGTCGAAGAGTGGGTGGAGAAAGACGGTTTGGGATATGAACGAGGCAGTCAGAAGCGATCGCAGTGTCGGGGTAAGTCTTCCAAGATTGTTATTCCACGAGATTTATCCAACTTTATCAGTGCAGGCATCCTGGATCCAAACCGCAGTTCCAACGCAGTATCAGCGTCATCAGCCTGGATTTGCCCAGAGGGTTTGTACAGCCAGCCAGAACAGCAGAGCAGAGAGCAGGCAGAGCAGTCAGCAACTCAGGTTCCAGACCAAAAGACAAACTCAGATGATGATATCGGGGATCTGAACCTGTTATTTCAGGAGCAGCTAGACATGCTTGAAGAGGATATAGCAGAGCATAACCGCAGAAGGAAGGGCAAAGCGGTTGCCACAACATCACCAGCAGACTTACCAGTACCACTCCAGGACTAGGCTTCAATTATGGTCCTATAGGAAACAAGTGAGAGGGATACTAGACCAGTGGAGTCAAATTTCCTATCAGCCGGGAGGCGGGTCTAGTTGGTATTGGCAATATAGGCCCCACCTTGAGGGTGAGGATCAGAATCACGAAACAAGCACGAGTGGGATGGATGGCGGCCACACCGAGCAGCAGCAGAGCAGCCGCCAACAAACAAGATTTTGTACAGTTAGCAGAAACAAGAATAAAAAGGCATCCGCATCAGAGGCAGAAACATTTAGCTCCTCAGACGGTCCAGACGGGGTGGCACGAGCAGCATTGCAATGTCGGCACAAAAATACAAAGGTCACTGTGACAGCCTTAGACGCCATCAGGGTGCAGAATCAGAGGAAGTCTTTTCAGTAGACATCACTGACCCGACATTTGAAAAGGAGGCCCTGTCAGGGGGTGCAGTCATTCTAGAGGGCATGGACCATATGGAGCAGTCAGAGCCCGTCAACGCCTCCTATTTAAAAAAAGTACTATCAATGACTCTCAACTGATCCTAATGCCTTGCACCGTGAGTCATGCATCATTGCACAGCATAAATAATTCTTTGCATTCTTGTTTTTCTTTTTGTACAGCATTATCATTGCCCAATGAGCCTGCCTGCAAGATGTGTCAATTCCTCCTCATGTGCCACTACCCTAGAAGCTTAGGATGTGAGGGAGAGATTTCAAATGAGTGGGCTAAGTGTACAAATTCCCATGGGACCTATATCTCGTGAGGGAGTTAAAATGTTAGGTCTAGAAAGAGAGTGAGCAACAAAAAATACACAAGACCTTGGAGCATAAAAAAAAAAAAAAGGAGACAGAAGTCGCAGACAGAAGATGAGCTCCACCGAGAGAGGCATGTAAACAACCTTACTCCTACCTTTTAGCTTGGAGAGGAGTAGAAGCACGCACTTACTACGCCTAAATGATCAAAGGGACTAGCCACCCCTTCAACACAACAAAAATAGCAGCCACCCTCCTCAGCATAAGTGTTTATTACCTTCAAGCAGGAGTAGGGTTATTTAGCATGCCTATGAGGGAGAAAAGAAAAATGAATCCTCAAAAAAGTAGGTATAGGACTCTAAGCATATGGCATGAGGCCCATAAATCTGAAGGAGAGCCACATATAACCTAAGTGCCTAGGTTAGTATCACATGAGTTGAGGGCAGTGTCACCTCCTATTGCAGGCAAAACAGGCTTCCTTGGCATTGAGGGCACCAATATATCAATTTAGCATTTCTCTGCATTTCGACCAGGGGCATGTCAGCTGCCTTATGAGTCATGTTAGCATTTAGCTTGGGTGCATTTTTAAGCATAATCGCAAGGCATCTTATTCGCATCTCGACTAGGGGCATGTCAGCTGCCTTATGAGTCGTATAAGCATTTAGCTAAGACGAATATTTTTAGTCAAAGCATAGATCACATTCACTTTGCAAGGCATCTTGCTCATATTACGACCAGGGGCATGTCAGCTGCCTTATGAGTCGTGGTCTGAGCAAACAGGCATTCAGCTAGGGGCATGATAGCCACTTCTTTTAAACAGAGGAATTTGAAATCAGAGACATATTGATCCTAGTTAGTAGACATGAACTTGCAAGAATCAGTAAACAATGCAAGGCAACATCAATGTTATTATGCCCTATCAGGAGTATAAATATCACAAATTAGTTTGAGGCCTCTTTGAACTGCTAGCCTCCATGAAATTGGTGCCACTAGGCGGAATCTCGCTCAAGGGCCACGTCTCTGATCTCCGTCTCATACCTAGCTGTGCAGCCAGAGCCGTTGACGATGGCAAGAATGGAAGACTTGATGCTAGCTCTCATCCGTCGGGCCAGCTCAGTAGTGGATGCATTAGAGCCCACTACATGCTTTTTCAGTCCATCCGGGCAGGGGCTTTGCTCTATGGAGTCCTGACAGAAGCCGAACTGGCGAAGAACCCGCACGAGATGGTACACCACGCCACTAGAAAATCTAGGGAGGACAACGAGTCGCATGTTCGTGGTGTTAAAAAAGGCAGTGAAGTTCTGTGATGCAGAAGATATGATGCACCACGTCACAGAATCCGCATTGAGATCCTGCAGCTTGTCACACAATTCATGCCCCCCGGGAGTGACCTCGAGTGATGGGTGCGGCTATAGGCCTCAAAGACGAAAGGCCGAGGGCGCAGAATCCTCATCCCCATATGAGCAGCAAACCAAACTTGGCAAAAGGGAACTATGGTTAATTAAAGCACAACAGAATATTAAAAATGGTCAGATGATTCTGCTTACCTGCACCAAGGTGCCACATCCATAGAAGTGGCGGGAGCACCTCGATGCCCGGTCCAAGCAGACATAGGTTTCGGCAAGCAGAATCGGAGCCAGGTCGATTTGGCGAACCACTACCGCCCAGGCTATCTGGGCCACCTCAATAGCCACAGTCGTCTGGCCATGGCTAAAGACCAACTCCCCAAGAAAGCGCAGCATGAAGCAATACAGCCATGGAGTACCCATGGAGGAGCGGGGACCAATCACTGAATCGAAGTAATCCAGGCATATCGTGGGGGTGGGGCCATCTTTGCAGATAAGCTTCTCCTCACAAACTTCCTTGGCAATGCATGTGAGCCGGCTCACAACGTGTGCATAACTAGCATGGAAGTAGAACACTAGTGACGACATGAACGGTGACAAGCCGCAGATTCGCCTAACTTCCTCCAGCGTCAGAGTCATCTCCACTTTCCCAAAGCGGAAAACATGCAGGTTCGGTTTCCAGAATCGGGCCATAGCACACAGCAAATGCCAATTAACCTCCACTTTAGCTATGCTCAAGAGGGAAGAAGAAATACCCCAAATCCGGAGTTGCTTCCGGTCATTGACTGTCAAAGCATCGATCTAGTCGAGCAAAGCGTCAGAACAATGCCTGGGGGTCTCCATGGTGGGATAGCTCTACAAATATGGCAGTAAAAGGCAAATCTGACATAAGCATGGAAAATCATGGCAATCTAGCATGGTGATGGAAAAGAAACACATGCGGAAGATCAAGAAACGTTGTTCAAAAATCTTTAGCCATGTAACAACAAAAATCTACAAAGACAAGAAGCAAGTACATCTGCAGCCATGTAGGAAAAACAAGCATACATGAAGCAAGCAAAAATTTGCAATCTGCAGCCGTGTAACAAGAAAACAGCAAGCCATATCCGCAGACATATAGCAAGAAGGAAAAAGCAAACAAGCATACATGAAGCAAGCAATATCTGCAGAGACATATAGCAGAAAGAGAGCAAATCTGCACAAACATGAAGCATTGTCCAAAATCTGCATGCACAAACATGAAGCATTGTCCAAAATCTGCATACATGAAGCAAGAAATAATTTGCAATCTGCAGCCATATAACAGGAAAACAGCAAGCAATATCCGCAGACATATAGCAAGAAGAAAATCAGCAAAGATAGAACAAAATCTGCAGACACATGTAGCAGGAGGATGCAGATTTGCAAAGGCAATAAATAGAAAACAGGCAACTCTGCATAAACCAATAGCAAAAATATATGAAAACAGTAGTTCTTACCATGTTGATGCAGAGTCTGTGCCCGAGAAGATCAGATGATCAGAGAACAGGGAGCAAGGACTGTATCCGATTTTTTTGTTTAGAGGACGGCACAATCGCTGCAAAAGCACCCTTATATATAAGAAGACCACGAAGGGTTTCAGCAGAAATGGCAAACGAAACTCGCCATTTCTGGAGACGCACCTATGAAGCGTAGGTAGCTACCGTACCTGTTTTGCATACAACCTGCTCATACAAAACCCCGAAGGGCACATCACAAAATCAGGGGATCTCTTATATATTTTCAAAAATGTTACAAAGTGCAGTGTTATTACAGAATTTCCAGCAAAATTACAAGATAAATTTACTCCTCCTCCGAGCCTTCTTCATCAGACGCTGCCTTTTGAAAGTACTCAGCCAAGGTTTTGTTGCCTCGTTAAGTGAGACGGCGGGACCACTGAGCAACAGCGGCAGCCTGAGAACGAGGAGCAGAGTCGAGAACCGCCTAGGTGACCTCGGTGTCTGAACAGTCCTCTTCAGACGCCTCCATAGTGAAGTCCCCACTACTGGCTACATTCGCTCTCTCGGTAGGGAAATCTTGTTGCAAAAGCAAACATGTGTTAGCAATAAGAGTTTTTTTTCTAGAGCAGCAGCAAAAGCAGAATGGGAAGCATACCCTGATGATGTTGCGCCAGCAGAGTTCTTGCAAAATAGCAAAAGTATCAGATATAGCTCGGTTGGCAGTTTGCAAAGTAAGAATTTTACCTGTTTTCGGCGGATGTCAGCATAGAAGGCTCCAAATTGCTTCTCGAAGCCCTGTGAATTAAAGCAAATGTCAGATTGTCATAATTCACACAAAAGCAATGAAAAGTAGAAATGGAAATTCTGTACCTGAGCCCAGCTAGACGCATACCACATCTCGCGTTGGCTATCCCGCACAGCCTCCTCAAATAGGTACGGCTTCCCCACACGCCGATACCAAGCAAGGTAGTCTGTATAGTTGACTTCTCGAATGACGTGCCTGTCCTGAGAAGCCATGGTAGCTGCGTGCCGGCATCTAGCAGCCGAACGAGTCGTGGCCGGGCGGTCCATGTCAGCAGGAGGAGGGGCAGGAATGCAGAATACATCAAAGAACTGATGCCGCACACGCCCTGGGAGGTAGAGGGTCAACTTCTTCTTGCAGTAGAATCTCACCTGTTTATCCCTCAGAACGCGGCCAGAATTCAGGGGAGCCCAGTCGAAGCCATCATATTGAGCAAATGGGCGTAGGTGGACCTGTTACAGAAACAAAACTGTAAGCAAAGAAAGTACAACAGATATGCAAAGTTAAAATCAGAGGAGACTTACATCCTCGAGTTCTACCAGGTCCAGCAGATACCGGTAGGACTCATAGCTGAACACCCCAGCAGCAGCTCGGTGGTCAAGCTCGACCCACTGGCGAGGAAGTGGCAGGAGCTCGTCCCACAGGCGGCCAAAGCAATGTCCCCTAGTGATGTGCTCCATAACCCAATACTGTAAATGCAAGCAAGGTAGTTTATCAAATATAAAGCATAAAAGGTCGTTTTGCAAGGTGAGAAAAGCAAATACTTACAGTCACAGAGGGTACAGCCCCACATAAGAGCGGCGCCCAAGCTTGACCACATTGTCGAGCCCACAGATCAGCCAAGTATAACTAGGACCAGCCCAATCATAGTGATCCAGGTGCTCTAGGTTGGTCAGGTATGCACTCCAGTCAGCATGGATACAGTAGGCCGATGAATCGCAAAAGATCAAGGCTAGCAGCTCCAGCAGAAAGTCCCTCAGTACAAAATCTGCTTCCTCACTGCCAGGCTCGGGGTTAGGCCAGAACTTGTCCCATTCCCTTAACCACCCCACGGTAATCATATGCTTCCCCCTAGGCGGCTTAGGAGGGACACAGCCAAGATGTGCAAGCGCAAGGTGGAAGCCATGGGTGGTCTCGCCAATGATGGGCTCGTCACCAAAAGGAAGGCTCGTCAGCAGAGCCCACTGATCAGGCAGAACAGTCAGCTAGCCAAAGGGAAAGTGAAAGGAGTGCGTCTTGAACCTCCACCTTTCTACCATCTCTCGGAAAAAGTTGTAGTGGTCGTGGATGATGGGTAGGCGCAACAAACCACCAAACGGAGACCGGTGATGGAGAAAGTCCTGCAAAAACTCCGGCAGACGGTGGAAATGCTCGAGCATCGGACCCCAGTGGCATCACAAGATCTGGTTTGCATCCCCCTCCTGAAATATCAAGCACATATTTAGAGCCGGGTCAGAAGCAAAAGCACAAAAGCAGATAGCAGAAAGTAATTTATAATGATCAAGGCAGAGATATTACCTCAAACTCGGGACTCACGCAGATGTGACGGTCGCTCAACAACCGCTCCTCGAAGTTTCCAGATTCCTGAAAATGCAATTGTCAGAAAATACCGGATTTGAATACTCTTTTAATATTCAATTCGGGCTTACCTCAGCAAGGACAGCAGGAGTCGAGCTACCAGAGGCCTACGACCTCGAAGAACTGCCTCCTCATCCGGAACGAGAGCTAGAAGGCATGTCCCACGAAGATTGTGGGGTTCCCACCTCAGGAACTGAGTCATCCTGCAAAAAGTCAAACAACAATAGTAGTCACGATAAGATGCAAAATGTCTAAATCAAATGTGGCATAATAACAGAGCACGGGGCATTTTGATGAAGGCTGTAGCATATGATGGCAAAAATGCAAGCATACAGTTATGAATCAATGTTTGCTGGTTATATTGGTAGAAATGAAAACTATCAAGTGGTTAAGCAGTTCAATGCAGAGCAATCAACAGTAAAATCAGATATAAAACGCAGCAATATGGCAATATGTGCCCAATCCAATAAGCCTCACAGTCAGCACATCTCCTGCCCGCCACCGCGTGGCTTCTACTGCAACCACAGGCCGTCACCCCCACCGTGCGGAGTAGTCCACCGGAGCATCGTCGGCAGCCAGCCAGTGCCACCTGCAGCCCGCGCTTTCTCTTAGCATGCCCGCATTTCCGATCCCACAGCCACCATGCGGAGCAGTCCGCCGGAGCCCGCAACTGCCACGGCCAGCCAGCGCCACCCACAGCCCGAGAGCCACCAGCCCGCTGGAGCCCCAACCGTTGCTGCCCGTCGCCGCGACTGCAGGACGAGCCTGCAGTTCGCCGCCGCAACCCGCGCGGAGCGGACCTGCCGCTCCAAGTCCGTCGGGGACTTCCAGCCGCTTACTACCCAAAGGGGAGGCCCAAGCAAAAGAAAAGGGGAGAGGGATCAGAGCTTACCCTCGCCGGCGAACCGCGGTCTAGCCAGTCCTAGAGGGTTTGGTCCATGCCACCGCTGCCAGTCGCCGCCGCAACCGCCCCGCACTTCGATGACGCGCCTCACGTGCGCACCAACCGCAAGCACCCCATTGGCGCACCCCTCGCACGCCGCCGCTGCGAGTGAGAAGAAGGAGGCAGGTTTCGTTCGGTTTACAGAAAGAAGAAAGGAGGAGGAAGACGCAAGCTTGTTTCGTGAAGGGTGAAAAGAAGATGAAGAAGAGGAAGAGGCGTTTTACAGGGGAAGAAAGGAAGAAGAAATATAAATGAAATTTTATGCATGATGTTTTGAAGAAATAAAACTCAATCATCAGCAGAAGTTTACATGACCAAGCAGCAGCAGCCGTGCAGCAGCAAGGAGAAATATTTGTTGGCAGTTATGGCAATTAGTCAGTGGGGCCCGCACATGAAATAAGTCAAGGGTTCAAAATGAAAAATGACCATGACAATTACGTTCCAGCCCTTATCATCTCACAGCTTATGCACCAAGTACACAATATGCAGTGTCCAGCATTTGGCCCACAAAGTGCACCATGTAGGGTAATTTGCAGAAAACCCCCTACATTTTGTAAAATTGCAAATCAGTCCTGGAAAGACGCAGGGAATTTGTTTTAGAGCAGACATTTGTTGATATACAGCAGAATCTCAAATGTCACCGCACAGTCGCAGTACAGCAATCAAAAGAAGTTTGGTTAGGTAATTTACAGTAAAGCCCAAAAGTTGTGGATATTTGCACACAAGTCCTCAATTTGAAGAATCGCAGCAAACGAGAAAACCGAGCATGCATCTCGACAAGAGTGCCAATCTCCACACCGCAACCTCGACAATCAGCATATTGCAGTTCCTTCCAGGGGAATAATCCTAGAGTTATCACTTTGTTTTCTGGGATCTCATCCTGAGCAGATAAGACCCTTTTGCCCCTTTGGATTTCCACGAGCGAGGAATCCAACTTGCTTGACTTTGACTGGGCGGTCAAGGTCCTTTGCCCCTTTGGATTTTCGTAGGCGCGGAATCCAGCTTGACTTTGACTGGGCGGTCAAGGTCCTTTGCCCCTTTGGATTTCCACAGGCGCGGAATCCAGCTTGCTTGACTTTGACCGGGCGGTCAAGGTCCTTTGCCCTTTGGATTTTCGCGGGCGCGGAATCCAGCTTGCTTGACTTTGACCAAGCGGTCAAGGTCCTTTGCCTGTTTGGATTTTCGAGGGCGTGGAATCCTGCTTGCTTGACTTTGGCTGGGCGGTCAAGGTATTTTGCCCCTTTGGATTTCCGCGGGCGTAGAATCTAGCTTGCTTTATCTTGACCGGGCGGTCAATGTCCTTTGCCCCTTTGGATTTTCGTGGGCGCGGAATCCAGCTTGCTTGATCTTGACCGGGCGGTTAAGGTCCTTTGCCCTTTTAGATTTCCGCAGGTGTGGAATCCAGCTTGTTGATCTTGACTGGGCGGTCAAGGTAGTGTGCCCCCTTTTGGATCTTCATGGGCGCGAAATCCAGCTTCTTGGCTTTGACCGGGCGGTCAAATGTCCTTTGCTTTTCCTAGGCTTTCCATGGCTATAACCGGGCAGTTAAAGTCCTTGGTTTCTCATATTTCCTTAGGCAGGAAATCCCGTGGCTCGACCTTTTGACCAGATGGTCAGGGTCCTAGACGCTTTCTCGGATTTCTTGGGGCAGGAAATCCCATGGCTCGACCTTTTGACCAGATGGTCATGGTCCTAGCCCTTTCCTCGGATTTCCCTAGGCAGGAAATCTAGTTGTTTGACCCTCTGACCAGGGAGTCAAGGTCCTTTTTTCTTTTCTCTTCTGGATTTCTGCGGGCACGGAATCTAGTTGTTGGACCCTCTGGCCGAGCGGTCAGGGTCCTTTTGTTTTTTCCTTTTCGAGGTTTTGCGGGCGCGAAATCTCTTTGCTCGCCTTTGGTCCCTGCGGACCAGGCCCTGCTTCGCTTAACAAATTATCTATTTGTCATGTCCCCCCTTTTCCTTTTCTTGGGCTGGTATCCCCAACTACTCGGTTGACAACCGTCACGCTGTCAAGCGTCCGGGTTGGAAAGGCTTGGTTGGCTTGTCGTATCCCGTTTCTTTGGTTGATAACCTCATAATCCAGCTGATGAGTCCGACAACTTATCCTTTTCTTGCCAGTGCTTCTTTTGTTTGTGTTTTCAGCATTAGCATTAGTCTTACATCGGCTTTCGCATCGGCTCTTGCATCGGCATCTTGCACTAGCATTGCATCCCCAGCATTTAGACCAGTAGGTGCACGCATCTCACATTTGCATTTGCATTTGGCAACAAGTCATGACTTTTGGTGCATCTGTCGAATAAGTGACTTACCGCCTACAACAAACACTATCCTTCTGTAACCTCAAAATGGGGGTATCTTGTCAACCCTGAGCATCGGTCTTGCTTCCCTTCGTCCCTCGACCTCGCTCAGGGAGGGGCATCTGTAGACACCTCGATTTTGAGGTAACTCATTGATAAGGCTCCAATTGTTGCTTTGGATGTGACTGATCCTTGAACCAACCCCAAGCCCATAGCAAGCCTGCAGACCAATTAGAAAACCAGACCAGTAAGGGAGCACACCAAGCTGGCACACATAGCTAGCACACCAATCTAGCACACATAGCTAGCACACCAACCTAGCGCACTTAGCTAGCACACTTCCCTAGAACACTTCCCTAGCACACATAGGTGGCACACCTAGCCAACGCACATCCCTAGCGCACAACACTTCGCAGGCTGCGGGTTGCTGGCTTTCCACCTCCCATAGCTGTTACCTCCAGCAGCGAATATGCCATGGAATCTTCCAGGCTTTTCGTCTACGAGGCTCTCCCCATTCCTATGAGTTACCCATGAGAAAATCCTATGTAAGGACCCCCATAGGTAGCCATAGGGAGGGGTTAGAAATCCTAAGCTGAACTAAGAAACACAGAATTCTGCTCTAAACAAGCTCCCTGCACGAGTTTCTCCTTTTGTCCAGCAACCTATACTCATTCTCTGGAGCACTCCCTTGCGTCCTAAAGGCTCCTTAGTCCTTCCAAAGCAACAAGGATCTTCTTATTTCTGATATTATAAGAAGGAACATCTCCAGAGGTAGGCTTTCTACCTCCTCTTTATCTTTTAAATATCATTTCAGAAACTTGATAAAACATGCTTAAAACCTTGTATGTGATCTGTTTTATTCCAT
>JAMKQA010024636.1:0-10840 GCA_024699735.1 Posidonia australis
TTCTGTATTATATTTCCAATTAATTATACCACTAGATCCTACTTGTAATTTCGATTGTTTTAAATCTGTGTTGTCATCTTTATTATGTTTGGATATACATTTTTATAAATGTCTAGATATATGACCTACACCCCCTCCCCTAGTACATGTGTATGTGGTATTACAATAACACCTACTTTGATCTACAGGGTCTAATGTAACATGCTCCCAAATCTAAGAACTTTGTTTCTTAAGTTTTTTAGTGGCTGTGGACTGTGAAGTATGTGCTGGGGTAGACTGAGGCTGATCTGACTCCATACTAGGGATATAGTCATGGCTACCAACATTACCAATATTTTCCATTTTAATATAAAAAATGAATATAAAATAATAAAACCCTTAACCCACAAAAACCAAACCCAAAAATGGAGGGATTAGAAGTAAAGAATTTGGAGGGATTAGAAGTAGAGAAAATTTGATGTTGCTAGCTCAACTACTGTCGCATGAAGACTGGAGTTTGGAGAGTAGAAGACCGGACGGAATCCAAAGCCAATTAGCGAAATCTTCACTTGAAAATTGAGAGAAATTTGTAGTAGAGAAATTTGTAGTTGAGAAGAGAAGAGAAGATTGAGTTGTGAAGAAAAATGAATGGGGTGGGAGGGTATTTATAGGATAAAATTAATGATTTTTTACATTAAAAAAAAAACACAAATGCCTGTTGCTATTTTTTTTTTTAGTCGTTTTTTTTTAAACTTTTTTTTTTAACCGGCCGGGCTTTTTTTTTTCTAAACTTTTTTTTTAACGGACCGGGCTTTTTTTTAAAGGGCCGGGCTCAACCCGGCAATGCTGTTTTTTTTAAAAACTTTTTTTTTAACGGGCCGGCCTGAGCCCGGCCTTACTGTTTTATTTTTTTTTTAAAATTTTTTTTTTTACTGTTGGTGGGCCAGCCTGGCCCATGGTGTTTTGGCAGGCCAAAATGGGCCTATTTCACGGGCCTTGGTGGGCCTGAGCTTTAGGGCCGACACGGCCCAAGGCCCACGACGGGCCTGGCCCGGCCCAGCCCATGTTTTGTTTTTTCGGGTCTGGCCTGATTTCCATGTCTAAATGCCTCGTTGTCATCGATATGCTCTTTCGAAGAATTCCGCCAACGAGTGGCTGTCAACGTGAGGTGTCTACAAAGATATTACGTGTAATCTAGAATACGTCCCATGAGCTCGCACAAATATAACAAGAGCTTATCCTCCCATCTTCCATTTCCTCATTGGGATATTGTCTGGTCAAGCCTAGTCATTCGACAATCTCATGATTAGTCAGGTCTAGACTTCCAACAACTAATCTGCTCGGTCAAGTCGAACTTCCCAATGACACCTCACCAAGTTAAGCCAAGCCTTGCACCTAGCAAGTTATTGGTTGAACTTGAACTCGCAACAACCATTATTGCCTAGCCAAGCTTATGAGCTAGTCATCCGATGGAACCTAGCCTCCTAACGATCCTGACGGTTGAGTGTAGACTCCCAACGATTGAACTGCTTAATTAGACTTAACTTCAAGCAAGTGATTCGCTCGTCCGAGCCTAGTCCCAATGAGCAAATTTCCTTGTCGATTACTATTTTTACAAGACAGTTTCGTTCTCATGTGCATCACCATGGGGAGTCATTTGACAAACTAGCCTTGTGTCGATTCCAATTGTTCGATCAAGCTCAACCTCCCAATGATTCTAGTCATTCAATCAAGCACAACCACCCAACGATCCTTGTCATTCAACCGATCTCAACTCCCAATGATCCTTGTCATTCAGTTAAACTCAGCCTCCTAACGATTCCATGTCATTCGGTTGAGCTTAGCCTCCCAATAGATCCCAGTCGTTCGATCGAGCTTAGCCTCCCAATGATCTTTTCGTTAGATCGAGCTCAACCTCTCAACAGATCCTAGTCATTCAATCGAGCTCAGCCTCCCAACAATTCCTTGTCATTCAGTTGAGCTCAACCTCCCAACGATCCTTGTAGTTCAACGATCCTCTCTGTAAGCGAGTTATCCTACCAATTATTATTTTGTAGGACATTCTCGCCCATGCACTGCAAGTAGAGATTACTCGACTAATAATACACTTGTTGAAACACAACTCCAAGAGGGCAATCGAGCCCCTAGATGGCAAAGCTCAAGCCTTTGTTTCCATTCAAGAAACAAAGCACCTACAATGAACAACAAAAAAGACATCTACGAAAAAAAGAGGTTTGATTCAAAACAAAAGAAGGTACGCAACACTCTTTTTTCCTCAACAACAAGACAAGGAGAATCCAGTAGAAGAAATAGTGATGGTACATGCGTTCTGAGCGGTGTTCATCTCCCTCAAAAAGACTAGGCTGCAACATTGCACCACCAACCAATGACCACCAATCCATGTCGATATCTTCAAGGCGAGCCTCCTCCTCAACCCTACTAGCAAATGCTCTAGGCCAACAACCTTCTATTGCTTAGCAAGGTGAACATCTTATTGGGCTGCAATAGAAGGTCACTCCAAGTCGATGACAAGCAATTGCTCAAAAGGGTGAACCTCCTCCTCGATCGTACTAGAAGGTTACTCTAGATTGACGATCGACTACTACTTAGTGGAACGAGCAACTTCCCTGATTGGAGAAAACATTTCTACAACTTCATCCTCCTCGTCTGGGCTCACGTACACCAACTCAGAGAGAACGACGGAGGCATCGACGGCTTAAGAGTTGCCACATCACTACCTTATAAGCCCTATTAACACCTATGTTCATAGACTGGGTGAGCTCGTCATTGTGATCCTTATAGGTGCGATATTCGGCATTGGTCTACTCTATCTTCTCTTGTAGGCTCTTCTCAACATCGATCGCGTGCTGCTCCACCTCCACTGTGCATCCCTCAGCTTCCTTTCGCTCTGCCTTTTCAACCTTCTTAGACTTGTGGAGCCCGTCGTTGTGGCTATTCAGCTTCACCACTAGATCGCTAAGCCTATCCAACTCTGACTTGTCGAACAACTATTGATTCATTGCTCGCTCTAGCTCAACCCGTACCAAGTCGAGCACGCTCTAGAGTGCCCTCTTTCCTAGGCAAGCATGGCCACCATAGCCTCTGCTTAAATCCTTTCATTTACAGCCTCCTCCTTGGTTGAGAAGAGGGACCTCTCCATTTGTGCTTCATCCTTCTCAGAGGAGATTAAGTGCAATATCTTCAATGTCAGATGAATGGTCTGTCAGAAGATAGCATGTGATAATAGGCCGAACAAAAAGAAGAATAGCCAAGAATCAAGAGAGTGATGGCTTACCGTCACTACATGTAGCGACCGTGTTAATGAAGTAATTCCTCTCAATTGAAGCTAACTTTTGGAATTTGCCTTCATCAAATGGTAGCTCAAGAGTTTCCAACAAGAGGGCCTCAACTTGGAAGAAATGAAATTCATGGCAAGCATCACTTGCGGAGCCTCTCACTCACTTTTGCCTTCCGCTTCGCCTTTGTGGTGCTCACCCCTTTCGGAGAGGGACGAGTCTCGAACCAATGTGATTTGAGCTCGAACGATTGTAAGGCAGACATAGCAGTAGGCATAGGAGCGGGGGAATGGCTTAAACCCCGTTTGGAACCTCTTATTTATAGAAGTCATATTGTGAAGTTTTAATAGAATTTGGCTTTTGAGAATATCTACATAAGCTAGATTTTAGCTTAGTTATGAAAATCCTGTTTGGCAAATAAATATTCCACAACAATAGTTAGATTCTAGCAATATTGATTTTACATATTTATCTCCTATCCAATGGCAAATCTGTAAATAATAAGGGCATTTCTATATATTAATTTAAAAATCAAGGATACAAACGTAAATGCATACCTCATTTATTAAGCTTCTGTCAGAAGCTCCCTCTAGCTAGCTTTTGGAAAACCATGTTTTTACACATGGTTTTAAGATCTAGAAGCTATAGTTTCTGTGAAAAGTGGGCTCCCAATATCTTGTTTGGAACGTCTGTAGCCACTTAGTCTAGTAGTGAAACCTCTTTGTGGTTGTACGAGAGGTCGGGAGTTCAACTCCCACGAACAGCATATATATTACATCACTTGGTGGTGGTCTCATAGTCAAGTGTTTAATTGTAATATATTTCAATAACCGTTTCCAAAAAAAAAATATCTTGTTTGGAACTGCTTCTAAGATATTTGATGGTTTGGCAAAAGCTAACCACTCAAAAACTGTTTATAAGCAGTTCCAAACGGAATCTTAGTCATCATGGTGACTGGGTAGTTGGAGGAAGCAATTGAGAAATCGATAGGGAGCACTAGTGACTGGAGGAGCTCGATGGCAAAGGAGGGCCATAAGTGCAAAAGTGGCTCGCGTCCACCTTCACTTTCTTCCTCTTGGGCCCTCCAAAGTAGAAGCATATTAGTTAACCAGAAACAAAGGAGAAGTAATGAAAAGATTGAAATCAAAGTGCCCGACAAAGGACAACGTAGGCTGGAGGGTCATGCAGGGGCCGTCGGTTTGCTGGGGCATGCATGAAGGGGGTCGGAAGTTGGTTTCCTTTTCTTTATCTCTGGATGGATTTCCTTTATTGCATCCCAAAGCCACTCATTTTTCGAGTTATCCCTATGAGGGGGATACTCGAACAACAACTGACAAGAGAAACTGTCCTTGCCCGAAGACGACTTCAACCTCACTCCAAAAAGGTTTCGTGGGGTGAGGAACTTGTTGAACAAGGAGAGACCTCCCACGTGTGATTGCATCATCTCCAAAACCTCATGGTCGAAGGTATAGATCTTTGCATCACTCAACTCAATATTTGAGCCTTTCCTAAGGACTCCTCAATCTATGAAGTCAGAATCTTCTTCGACCGACAACGAAACGATGAACCAACAGGAGTAAAAATCCTTTACCTTTGAGGGGATCCCACTCACTAGTTTTCCTAACCAATGGAGGGAGATGTAGTACCGGTCGGGCTGTCGAAGAGTCTTCGCTAACTTGAACATTTTCCTGAAGAGTAGCAGAAATGGGTTGTGGCCAAACTTTGTCATGAGAACCACGAATGAGATGATGTGCCTTATCCCCTTTGGATGTAGCTATGTTGACGTTAGGCCGTACCAGTAGTAGATATCCACTACTAATGGAGGCAGTGGAAGACAAAGGCCAACCAGTAGATAATCCTCAAACATGGTGTAGCAACCTTTTGACGACATGACTAATCGCCTTTGGACGCTCGCTATTGTCCTTTTCGACAAGACACAACCCATAATTATCTAGGAATAGGTACAGACTACTGTAGACACCCTGATTTTGAAATGGCTTGTTGATGGATCCAGTGGCGATGAATTCAGATCTTGTTTTTCCAAACAGAATCTTCCAAATGCAGTAAACTAACCAAGAGTCATAGGCTAGACCCTAGAATTAAATCCAGCATTCTACCTAGCACATTTGAATGATATAGTTAGATGGCACACCTTTCTGGTGCATTCCTGTAGCACACTAATATGGCACATCTTATTGGAGCACTAAATAAGTACACCAAACTAGAGCACCTACCGGCACACCTATCTGGCGCACATACCAGGCGCACCTTACTGGCACACCTGGTTGGCGCACATAGGTGGCGCACTAGCTCGATTTCAGGTCATTGGCTGTTCATTTGCCTAGCGAAACTCCAGCCATTATACCCCTAATCTGCTGTAACTTTCGTTCATTTTCAGCATAACGATCATTGTCTTTTGGTCTTTGGGGAGGTCTTTTGGTTTCTTGAGCCTTTAGAAATTCCTAATACTCCCTATATAAACTCTTGGTAGTCATTGAGAGAAGGGGTTGGAAGAAGAGAGAAAGGAAGAACGCTTGTTTCTAGCACAAACACCCACATCCTAGCTTTATCCAGAGCCAAGAACACTCATCCTTGAGTAGGAGATCATCCACCTAGCATAGGAAAAGCCCCTTCATCCATAGCTTTCAAAAAGTCCCTTCTTTTGCATCACTTGGAGGCCATTTGGAAGGATGGAGATCTCTATTTTCTTCAGCCATCAAGGTCATCTCGAGCCACTTGTGGAGGAGTACAAGAGCACACCAACAGGTAGGCATCTAGACTTTCTCGTAGCTAGATTTCCTTTCATGAATATGGGTTCATTTTAGAGAAGTCTTATATGATAAACATGCAAAATTTTATACTTCTTGGATCACTTCTTTTAGAGCATGATATTCATATGAATCATACCTTTATGCAACCATACCAATCATGCTATGTTCTTGTATTGTTGGATGAGATATATGCTTGCCTTTGTTGTCTTTTTACTGAATCTTAGAGATAAGCAATATTTGGTGGGTCTGTGTTCTATTCATATTCTTGATACAATAGGAATGGCTTAATGGGTTCATTTTCCTTTTTGTTGTATGCATCTATGCTGTTCTTCTTGCATGTGCTTTGGTGTTGGCTTTGTGCATTAGACCTAGTTTCATGATTTTCATCTAAGTAGGAGTATGTGGTCTTGTGTGAGGCTTATTGCCCTTGAGCACAAGACTCATGTCATGGTGTCTTGGGTTTATCCTTCCCTTGATGGCTTTATGGAAGAGAGATGAACCTATATGTGATCGATTTTTTTCAGATGTCTAGGATGTGTTTTCAGATGGTCTCGAGCATATTTATAAGATTTTATATCGCATAGCATATCAGTTTGGTTACTCTGTGATTTCTGAGTCTCACTTTAATGGCACACATTGTTAGCACACTTTAGTCGAGCACATAGGTGGGGCACCTAATAGAAGCACATTGCTAGCGCACCAAATAGACTCACCTGCCTGTTTCAATGCACCAATAGTGACTTTTGGCATGATATTTAATATGGTTCCTGATTTGTTTTGCTTCTAGTCTTGTTTGGATGTCCTCCTGGATATATCAGGATGACTCCAGTCTGATTTCATCCTCTTTTATGCATGATAGCTTAGGTTTTGTATGTAGCAAAGTAAGGATGTTAGCCACTTGATATTACTAGATCTATGGTTATGTTTGTGCAATATCTTTGCACCGATATTCTATCCATGCCTTGAGTGATCTTTCAGAGCATTAGGACACAACCCACAATCCTTTTACCCATGTTTGGCATAAGGCACCACTTGCATATAGTGTCGCATTGCATATCGCCCCCGGGTGTACAAAAACAAGCGGAAAAGTCAACATTTTCATATAAGTAAACGAGAAACCCATGAAAGACCGACTTCTCGGGTGCACGAGAGTGTTTAATACCTTCCTCGTGCATAATAGGGATCCTTACCTATTTTCTGGTTCATGATTAACCTTTTCCATTGGTTTTATTGCATAGTTTTAATGTTTTAAAACGGTTTTCCTCGTCTCCTGTTTTTAAGTAGACTAGGTGCGACTCCCACATTTTATCATTGTTTTTATTGTTTTTGTCATCACTTCGTTGGTCCTCGCGTATTTGACCTTTCGCACCACGCACGAGGTTGTCGTCGACATAGTTACAACTACTGATCTCTTGAAGAAGATTGTTTATCAAACACGATTCCTCTCTATCGAACCATCAGGAAAGCACTGGAGCTCCCCCAATGACGTGCAGGACAAAGTAGACTTAATAAACATCGTATTAGTACTAAGATGATAGTGTTCGGCTTATTGATAACCTACTTTTATAGCTACCTAGCCTGAAGTCACATTGAATTTCAACTTATTCCCTAATCTTCAAAATGCAACTAGTCCTTGAAATTTCAAACTTGTGTTGATTTTGTAAAACATCAGTAATGATTTACCAAACTCTTTGTACTTATACTGATCGTATTTGTTTGCTTCAAAAAGAAGTAAAGTATTTGCAAGCACAAAAATCTCACACTTTCTTATTATCAGAAAAAATCTCATATTTTCCGAAGGGTAACAATCTATGACGTCGACAATGGCTCATTGTCACAGTAGCTGGGAGAACTTTAAACTCATCACAAGTCCTAGGTTCGAATCCTAGGACATTCACCTCTTACTATCTCAACCGTTAACAAAAAAAAAAAACAATCTATGACGCCATCACGTAGCATAGGAAATCTAAAATAAACTAATATTTGAATTTCTTTTTGCTAATAATTACACAATTTTTTATTATTCCTGGAACAAGGATCTCCCAGCAAGGGTTGGTGTCATGATCGTACATTATTAAGTCCACGGTACACAATGGATGCATTTTTTTTCATTTGGGAGCATGGTCTGGAAATACAAGTCAAATGAGACTACAAAGATAAGTGCATCATGTGGAAGAATCAATGATTGAAAAACGCTCTTGCGAAAACCAAGCTCTCAAGGATACTGTGCCCTCACGCTCCGTTCTCCGGTGCCCTAATCTGCGATGGCTCCCCCCATGAGTCGCCGCTCTGCTCCGAGGCCCCCGGCTATTGCCCGATCCACCTCGGTGTCACTGTCTCCCTACTTCCTCCGCTCCAGAAAGGTCTCCCCCGCCGAGACATCTACCTCCCAACGGCTGGTAACCCCTTCTCTTGCTTCAGCCTTGACGGCCCCGTCTCGGGGAAGTCGTAGGAGGAAGCCCCCTATCTGTGCTCCGGTTTCAGATCTACGATCTGTTACCTCGGAGCTGGACTGCTCCAGAGGGGGTAGATCCTTGGAGGGGCTTCGCCCTTCCAAATCTGGGTCCTTGCTGATCTTTGCTGGATCTTCTGATCTTCTGTTTGTGATGGATGATAGTTTTTCGTGCATTTGCGTGGATTGTTCATTTTTTACTAAGTTTTTATCTCCCTCGTGGTTATATTCTGTTTATTGTTGTTCCATTTGCTCCAACGTGTTCGCCCCATCTGGAAAAGTCTCCAGGGAGTAATTTTCTGAGATTTCTGCTTGTTGGACTGCGCATATTAATTTCTCTGTGGAGGCGGTTCCTGATCGAACTGATCGGGGCTATTCCTCTAGGTTTTTTAATTCGGTTGGTCTCTCTGTGAGTGATCCTGTGCTTCCATGCTTTCCGGTGAGGTCCCTTCCGCCGGTGGGATCGCAGAGAAGAAACACTGTTTTGAGGGTTTTGGGTGACAGGGCCGAGGACGGTGTGTCAGTCGCCTCGGGGTCTGTTTGGGGGTATTCCCAATACCTTCCCCTGTTAATCCCGCATTATTTTAATTCTAATGCTGGCAGTAATGACGATCTTAATGTTAATCTTAATCTTTTTAACGAGATCTCAGTGGATTTGCTAGTTAATGAGACCCTGGCGGGTCCTTCTCGGTCTCTGGGCTCTGACGTCGTGCCAGACCTGCCCCTTACCTTCTGTCAGACCTGTCTTTTCTGGCACTGTTGATTCCACTACGGTGGCTCAAACTGTAGACCTCTTTCCTTATAATAATATTTCTCCGTCGCTCGAACCGTCCGATTTTTTTGCTGCTGACAATTTGTCAAATGCGGCAGGGATTTCCTCAGAGATTTTCTCTGACGACTCCGATTACTTAGGTTGTGGCTCCCGTTTTGCCGCCCTTCTTTCCCCCTCTTCCTTGGGTGCAAACGAGACGGCCTCCCCTGGGTGGACTAGGGTGAAAAAAAGAAGAAAGAAAGGGCGTTCACCTCTGGTACGTTATTGCTCTGATAATAATCGATGTTTCAAATGTGGTCTGAGGGGTCATTTACAGAGTGCCTGTAGATTCTCGAGCTTCTATTTTCGTTGCAAAGCAGCCACTCACTCCATTGCTATATGTAATTTTTTTCAGGAACCCACTAGTAAAAAAATGACTGGATCTTCCCCTCAAAACCCCATTACGATTCACCCTTCTATCTCCTCCTACGAGCTCTCTTTACATTATGCTCGGTGTGCCATCGTTACTGACCATGCATCCCACCTAAATGTAGAAATCCTCTCACAGCATATTACGAGTAACTGCTCCCCCCCCCGACTAAAATAGAGGTCTTCGATTTTGCTCCTGGGAAGTTTTTGATCAAATTTCCCTTTGTTAAATCCAAAAACGACATCCTTAGTCGTTTTGGTTCTTCACTGCAATCACTATCAGCATCCTTTGTGCACTGGACACCTAGCTCCAACGCTGTCCTTTCTCTTAAAGAGGAAGGTTTCTGGATACGCCTGGAAGGGATTCCACACCATCTGTGGTGTGTTGATATTTTCCATCAAATTGTGTCTGGTTTTGCTGAAATTCTTGAGGTTGATTTGTCTATAGACAGAGTCCAATTTCTTGGGTATGCTAGGGTCCGGATTAAGCTCCTCCCTGGAAAAGAAATCCCTGATGTTAAGTTCTTTGCCTATGGAAGGACTGTTTACCCAATCAACTTCCGCCATAGTTGGGACCTATGCCCTGCTGTTACTCCTGTACAGTCTTCCTTCCCTGCTTGGCCTAAACAGGCCCCTCAATCTTCTCGGAGTCTTCAGCCCAATAGAAAATCTTTTAAAAATTACAGAGGCTGGCGAGGACCAAATTCAGGGAAAACCACCTCCACGCAGAAATCATACCACAAAGCTAGCAAGAATGTTTGGAAGCGACCATCCTTCTCTCCACCTCCTCCCTCCTCTGCCGAGGGCCTGCTCCCTACACCCTCTGACACCCCTGGTCTGGCTAGTATTATTCCCACCCCCTCTTCTCCCAATCTGGTTGATTCTACCAATACTACCACCTGGTTAGAAACAGAGTGTAAAGTCAAAAATCTATCCCTGGCAAAATTTAAAAAAATCATGGCCATCTATGACTTTCTGGATCAAGAGGACTCTGGTGCATCAGCAGCTGGAAAGCCATCTTCAAGGCCCCCCACTCCAATTCATGCACCAGGTGAGTCTATTTGCCCTTCTGTAGAATATTCTAGCAATTGTAATTGTCAGCTTGATTCATCTTGCTCTGCTAATAGGAATACTGCTAGTTCTTCTTCTGAAGATTTCAGGG
>JAMKQA010024639.1:0-12945 GCA_024699735.1 Posidonia australis
GCTTTCTGCCTTTTTTGGTGTTTTCTTGGTTTTCCTCGTCTTTCCATTAAAAGACTAGGTGGCGACTCCTTTCCTTATCCTTTTGTCTTCCCTTTGGTTTTTCCGAGTCTTGTCTCTTCCTCCGGATTCACCATTTTCGCCGTGGCTGTATCAGACCTCCCAGTGTGTTCCTGCACACCGGAGTCAGGTTTTGGTGAACCGCGCCCAGGGGTTCCGCCGGCATGGTCACACAACCTGTCACCACCTTCCCATCTCTGATTCGGGCAGGTGCACATGTGGAGAGCTCCCTCCGCAGTGGTAGCTTTCCCGCACTCGCTACATTTGCCAAACAAGCCGCATCCTCGGATCACCAGGCGAGCAGCAACACTCGCAACAGCACTGGCGCCAGTTACCCTAAAAGGCGGGATCCTTCCAAGCATGTAGTCGCATACGTGGGGTCAACCGCCATGCCCGTCAATGTGGTGAACCAACCAGGCCTGAGTCAGTTAGTTTACGCACCTACACTTAGGGCATCGCACACACCACAAATCACTACCACCACCCAGCCGGTGTATCCCGTGGCACCGGTCCGGCAAGGACCTCGCCCAGGGCAGAGAAGGCCTCCACGTGCTGCACGACAATATACACCACTAGTTGAGCCATTGAGCGCCATCCTCCCTAAGGTGGTGTCACTCCTAAAGCTCCTGGAGATCCGCCCCCCACAGAATCCTCTTCTGGGGTGGTACGACACGAGCCTCTTATGTAATTTCCACCGCTGCGTGGGCCACTCAACGGACAATTGCATGGCTCTTCGGAACTCCGTTAAGGACTTGATTGACAATAAGGTCATCGTCATTGACACTCAGGAGGCACACATTGCACCAGCACCACCACCGACACAAGCACTAGCACCAGCACCATCGGCCTATGCAAACATTGTCAACCAACCCATGCCGGCACACAACAACTCAGCAGGCGCTGGGACTTCAGGAATCTATTTCATCTCCATCTCTGGGACCACGACATCTGTAGTAGACCCCTCTAACCTGATTCATATCATAGATGAGCCTTTCCCTACCCATCTTTATCGTTCGAGCCGTGCCGATTTCGAATTAGTCGTCCACATGATACGATTGACTACTAGGGCGGAGCGTACCGCCGCACCACCAACCGCGCACTCTGGGTCACCCATTTGCCTATTAGCTCGACCCATGCCTAGTCAGCCTATTCAATCTACACTTCCATCTCCTGTTTAATACCCAGTTTAGTCTCTAGTTCAGCCTCTTGAACAGTATCCTATTCAATCCCCCGTCCGACCAAGCCACGTCTCTGTTAGTTCTTTGTCGGCACCGCTGGAGTTGGCGGCACGTACCCCTCTTGTCGTCCATTTGACGAGGGACACTCACCATGTACCCTACGATTATGCCACAGAAATGTGCACACAAGTCACTAGGTCAGGGAGGGTGTATAGGCCACCAACCCTAGCAGCCCAGCCTACCCGTCCAGCGTCTTCCCATCCTCAGCGAGCTACCCAACCTGCCAGGACGGTCCCTTGCTCTGTCCCTACTTCTTCGACCAGGTAGGAGTAGCCCTCTGCTGACATCACATCTCAACTGAAGAAGGTCAAGGTTGATATCTCCATTTGGGATCTCATCCATACTTCGGCAGAACATCGAGAGGCCTTCCTTAGGGTCTTTCAGGTTGCTCACATCTCCCCCACCATAGAACCGTCCGCTCTCGAGAATATGGTGGGTATGATTGATGAGCCACATGTCATTTCCTTTTCCAGTGAGGAGTTGCCTCCGATAGGAGTCAATTATAACAAGCCCCTATTCATTACGGTGTAATATCAGAACTTCCGAATTTCCCTCATGTTGGTTGATAATGGCGCAGGCCTTAACGTCGGCCCTTTGCGCATAGCAAATAAAATCGGATTCAAAGTCGAAGATATCACACCAACTATGAAGGGAATGACGACTTTTGATAACACGCATCACGATGTGCTAGGGATGCTAGTTATTCCTCTCACCATAGGGCCTGTAGTCTTCGATGTCGAATTTTACATTGCGGATCTGGAGCCCTCTTTCAATCTTCTGCTTGGGCGCCCTTGGTTGCACAAGCATCAGGTGATCTCCTCGACCCTCCACTGCATGGTCAAGTTCCGCTGGGGCAACGACGTAGTTGTCGTCTTGGTGGAAGATCTTGACAAGGAAAAGGTCGAGTCGGTCTCCGCTGTCTCCCTCCAAACCATCCACTTTGATCCTAAACCGTCCGATGTCATGTTCTAGGTCAACCGTTTCGAGCCTGTCAACTACATTTCGGCTCTCGAGCGTGTCAATTACCTAACCATTTGTAGCAACCCCCTTTGGATGATCGAAAACGTTTGTCGCAAATGGGGATACAAGAAAGGGACACCTCTTGGGCGACACGGCCAAGGAATCTCCAAGCCCATCTAGGCGGAAGAGAGGCGAGAGTTCGAAGGCCTCGGATACGTGTGGCAGCCGCACCAAGATGGACATTCGCACACCCGGAGGTACAAAAAGATTGTGATTCCCTCAAACCTCACTAATTTTGTGAGTGCAGAGATATCAGATCCCAATCAGAGCCAAGCCATCGCAGAGAGGAGCCGACTCCAGAGGGTACAGTCACAGCCTCAGCCAAGGGTAAGTATTTCGACGACATCTGCCCCCGCCCTAACAATGAATCCCGTAGTGGTAGTCATGCAAGCAAAGACCTCGATAGACCCATCAGTGTAGTTGGTCATTCTAGGGCACCGTTCACAACAGTCTCAGATTCAATCAGAAGAGACCCGTAGTCCAGAGGAGGCAGTTACAAAGCAGGGTACAATCAGATCAAGATGGCAGAGGAAGATATGGAGAAGGCATCCTTTATCACCCCTTGGGGAGTTTTTTGCTACTGTGTGATGCCTTTTGGGCTCAAGAACGCAAGCGCAACTTATCAAAGGACAATGACTGCACTTTTCCATGACTTCATGCATCAAGAAATAGAGGTCTATGTAGATGACATGATTGCCAAGTCCAAAGAGCTCGAGGAGCACCTAGCTTGTCTAAGAAAGCTGTTTGATCACCTCAAGAAGTATAAGCTCCGTCTGAACCCCAACAAATGCATATTTGGGGCATCTTCTGGTAAGCTTCTGGGGTACATCGTCAGTCAAAGGGGAATCGAGGTCGACACTAGTAAAGCAAGAGCCATTATTGATATGCCTCCCCCTGCATCAGAAAAGAAAGTCAGGAGCCTGTTAGGCTGATTACAGTATATCAGCTAGTTTATCGCACAGCTTACTTCCATCTGTGAGCCCATCTTCAAGCTATTAAGAAAGAATGCACAGATTTAATGGAATGAAGAGTGTCAAGTTGCATTCGATAAAATCAAACAACTCCTTGAAAAACCTCCTGTCCTGGTTCCACCCACACCAGGGCGACCACTGTTGCTATATCTTTCCACCACCCAACACTCCATGGGTGCAGTCCTGGGGCAGCACGATGAAACAGGCCGAAGGGAGAGAGCCATTTACTACCTGAGCAAGAAGTTCAACAATTACGAAGTCAGGTACAGTCCCATCGAGAAAATCTACTTATCCCTTGTCTGGGCCACCCAATGCCTCAGGCACTATATGATGGCATATCCGGTACTCCTCCTATGCCGGCATGACCCCATGAAGTACTTGTTCCAAAAGCCAGCATTGGTGGGACGATGCATGAAATGGCAGGTGATGCTATTTCAGTATGACATTACATTCGTCACACAAAAATCAATGAAGGGGCAAACAGTAGCCGACCACCTAGCTGACCTACCCTTGCCAGAGTATGAGCCGTTACAAACACAGTTCCCGGATGAAGACATCCTGTTCACCATGGGAGAAGCAGATTTCGATAAGCCAGAAGACAAGTCCCAGTGGCACCTATACTTCGATGGAGCTGTCAACAAGAGGGGTAGAGGGATCGGTGCGGTATTATCAACACCACAGGGACAAATGACCCCTTACTCTAGAAAGCTCAATTTCGAGTGCACCAATAATGAGGCCGAGTACGAGGCATGCATCATGGGACTGCAAATGGCGCTAGAGCATGGCGCGAGGAAACTACAGGTGCATGGAGATGCCATGTTAGTCATATCCCAAATTAGCGGCGAATGGAAAACCAAGGATCCAAACCTAGTGCCATATCATGAATATCTCTTACAGCTCGTCAAGGAGTTCAAGGAAGTGCACTTCTCCTTCATGAGTACAGCCAAGAAAGCTTACGCGGATGCACTAGCAACTCTGGCCTCTTGGCTCTCAATCCCTAAAGAGCGCATGGTTGATGTATCAGTCACTCGAGCAGAGCAGCCGGCCCATTGCATGAGCATAGAAGAAGCAGACCCGTCAGCGGAACTGCCTTGGTATCATGACATCAAGACCTTCCTAGAATCAGGCGATCTCCCAGCCGACACATCACTAGTTGACAAGAAGACCTTAGCACGCCTGGTGTCAAGATACGTGTTAGGCGGGGGACATTTATACAGAAGGTCATATAACCAGATGCTTCTTGAGGTGTGTCGACAAGAAAGAGGCTGATACCTTGATGCTTCAGATCCACGTCGGAACATGAGGTCCCCACATGAATGGAGTACTGTTAGCCAAGAAGATCATGCTGCAGGACTACTTTTGGTCAACCATTGAGGCAGATTGTTGTCACTTCATATGCAAGTGCCACAACTGTCAGATTCATGGGAACTTCATACATGCTCCCCCTCAGGAACTGCACAGCATGTCGTCGCCATGGCCATTCTCTACTTGGGGAATAGATGTCATTGGAGCAATCCATCCGGCCTCATCCAACGGCCACAGCTACATCCTGGTAGCCATAGATTACTTTACCAAATGGGTAGAAGCAGCTTCATATAAAACTGTCGCAGCTGTAGCCACAGAGAAGTTCATCATGAACAATATCATAGCCTGGTACGGGATACCACACTCCATTATCTCAGACAATGGCAAGAACTTTGTAGCTCAGAGACTGGAGGACTATCTACAGAGCCTCAAGATCAAACATCACAGATCTTCCCCGTACCTCCCATAGATGAACGGTGTCGTGGAGTCAGCCAATAAAAACTTAATCAAGATCCTAAAGAAGAGTGCCGAGACACATAAGGACTGGCACGAAAAGCTCCCTTATGCGTTATGGGCCTACAGAACTTCGGTCCGGACCTCTACAGGAGCGTCGCCTTACTCATTGGTGTACGACATGGAGGCGGTCCTGCCAGTCGAGGTAGAGATCCCATCACTCAGGATCTTGAGGGAGGCAGAGCTAGAAGAAGCCGAATGGGTCGAAGACCGATACATCCAACTGAATTTGATCGACGAACGTCGATTGTAGGCCATGTACAATGCCCACTGCTATCAAGCGAGAATGGCCAGATCATATCAAAAAAGAGTCCGACCTAGGAGCTTCACACCTGGCTTCCTTCCTTCCTCTAGAGGAGCCCACTGCAGGCCTTCCTTCCTCTCCCCTTTTCTCTCCACCTCCCTAGATCTCTCTTTACTCCAGAGGAAGCTAGCCAGACCGTCGCGACGTCCACGCCAACGCTGCAGTCCCCTGTCATCGTCGACTGACGCCGATGGCGCGCAGTGGCCACCCTAAGCGTCGCTGCAGCCCTCGCGTGCACCCCTGATGATCCCAAAGCTCCCATGGAATCTGGAAAGCCCTTGCCCTGTCGATTGGACCACTACCACGCCTCGACAACCCAACACTACCGCTGTCACTGTAGCATGGGATTGGGAGGCTCACTCCCCCGCGCGCGAAGCCTCTTCCTGCCTCTAGAACGTTCGCTGAGACTCTCAGAAGCGTCACCGATCGCTGTCGCATCCAGCCACCACCTCCGGAGGCTCCCACGCGAGCCTCGCCGCCGCCGGAGAAGAAGATCGGCGAGGGAGGTCGATGGCACCTTCCAGCCGTCGGGGGTTCGATCCATGCCGTTGGATCTTCCCCACGCCTCCTCCTCAAGCTTTCCCCCTTTCTGATCTTCGATCAGGCCCCTGGAGAGGCTTGGATGAGCCTCTCAGCCGTTGCCACCGGCGATCTTCGAATCACCGGCGGTGACCTATTTTTTATTTGTTTTATTTAAATTTTTGTTTTAAAATCCTTTAGTTTATTTAATTCTTACATTTTAGTCCTTCTTTTATTGCATATGGGTCCAAACATTTTCATCTTAGTCCCTACAATTTTAAAATACATTTATTTCCTTTATTTTCTCTATGAGTTTTGCATGTGACCTCTTGAAAGTTTATTTTTTTTAATTCATAACACATTCATGCATGTTTTTATCTCTTCTAAGTCCTTGGAACACGATTTCTTTACATTTAGGTCCAGAACATTTGCATATAACCCTTGAAGCTTTTTAAAATAAGTTTTCTCTGTGAAGTTTGCATTCTGATCCCTGAAGATTCTAAAAATCACACTGACCTTCATCAAAGTTGGGTTTTCTTTACAGTATGGTCCTGAACTTTTGCATTTAACCCCAGAACTTTAAAAAATGAGTTTTCCTTGTACATTTTGCATTTTAGACCTCAAGAAACTTCATAATTGCATTAACCAACATAAAAGCCTCATTTTTATCACAATCAGACCATGAGATTTTGTAGAAAAGTCCTTGGATTCACATTAAATCAATTCTGAGCATAAAATTTACATTTTAACCCTTAGATTAATTCCAAATCCATCACTTAGGGTTTTCAATGTTTTCTTTCATGTTTTTGGGACATTTTTCACTCATTTCGCCTCATATTCCGAATTTAATCATTGATTCCATTTAGAAATCATGTTTTCACTGAGATTTAATCCTTAGCTTTACATTTTGGCCACATTTGCAGTCATGTGTGAATTTTGCACTTTAGACCCTAGACTTTCAGGAAATTACCCAAGTGCAACTTTTACATCCCTGTGCTACATTGACATTGGACCCATCATTTGCATGTTAGGATAGATGTCATGAGCAGATTTTTCATCCAGTATCTCATTCCTTTCTGTGAATTTTGCATTTTGACCCCTATGTTTGTCCTTTACCGTGTTTACATCATTTTATCGATTTTCTCCTCCATGTTTCCTACTAATAACATCTTCTGGACATTTGGCACATAACTTGACACAACTTAGGCCATGCATCATTCCCATGTAGGCATTTATCATCTCTGGTCAGGGAAATGACCAAATTACCCCTGCGCCTTCAATTCATGAGCGTGCATCTCAGTCTTTGCACTCAGTCTTGCATAGTCCATGTCTAAGTCATTCTTTAGAGTTTTTACACATTTAGGCACTTATCCATGCATTTAATATCCTTTTTCCTCACATTTGCATTTAGCGAGCCGGCATCCCATGCCTTTCCTTCGTGGATTTCTTTCTTCACTTTGTCTTCAGAATTCTTATCCAATATCTGATTTGACTTCTTTTAATCCTACATTTCAGATTTTTGATTTGATTTGGGTTTCATCGCCCATGGGCGTACATTAACAGGCCTGAGGGCCGACATTTGTCCCTACCACGGATTATTTTCCCTTTTTTGATTTTCACGACTATTTCATGATTCCGAAGACTCGGGTTGACTTGGTTTGTCATCTTTTTGATATCATTATGTTTTTCCAAAGCGTTCTTTAACAAAACCTCGTCATTTCATGTGATTTTTTGCGATTTTGTCAATTCATGTGGATTTCTTCGCAGTTTTCTCACATTGTCTTGCACATCCATCCAATCTTGTCATGGCATACATATTAGCATGATTAGAGCATGATCTAGGTTTAGCAAACATCCATCTAGCCTTTAGCAAGCAATTAAACTAGAAAGACTGAGTTTCTCGGGCGTACGAGGGTGCCTAACACCTTCCTTGTGAGTAATAGGAATCCTTACCCATCCTCTGGTTAGCAGACATCTAGCCTTCACATCTGCACCTTAGGCATTCATTTTTTGTGTGGTTTTCCTCGTCTTTCCCTTAAAAGACTAGGTGGCGACTCCTCTTTTCTTTTTCTTTTATCTTTTCTTGCGCCTTCGCCATCTTGGCATGGCTGTGATCTCCTTTCCTCTGGCGTGGCTCCACGCTGGGACCTCCTCGAGTCGGCATGGTCATAGCGCCGAGGATGAAGGTGGCTCCAGAGGCTGCTGCACGGCAGTCTGAGACTCCTGGAGGCTTGGGGACGCTGAGTGGATGATCTCCCCTAGCTTAGAGACAAGAATGGCATCATCCCCCTCCTTCCCGATCCTGCCTGTTGTCGACGTTTCTTTCTTCGACGAGCTTGGCTGCTGGGGCAATCCAGGGAACGAAATGAAGTCTTGACTACTCTGGAGTGTTGGGGGTGCGTCGTGGAAGGTTCTTGGATGCCTAGAGTGATGCGACAGGGCTGGTGTTGATGATTCGAGGCTTACTGTTCACCTTCTTCCCCGGCGACAACGAAGAATCGCGACTCCAGCGAGCGGCTTCTAGAGGCTGGTATCAGGTGTTCCATGGCGTCTCGAGGGGTGGAGAAGCAAGAGGAGAACCAAGGGGCGAGGATCAAGCACCTTGGGACACGAATCGATCACTAGATTCATGCCCCCACCTACGTCACTAGAAAACAACTCCGATGACCCCTAGAACTCTGATTCCGATTAGAGAAACCCCCTAGCACTATTGGAATCGACTCAAGGAAGAAGGAGGAATACTTAGGAGACCATTTCTGAAGGAAATTGAGGTTAGTGGAGGGCATACCTGAGTGGATAGTGGAGATGATGGCCGGAGGTCGTCGAAGATCGTTGGAGCTCGCCGGAGGTGGCCTGAAATAGGGATTTTTCTTCGCCTCGAGCTTCCTCTTTGCTCCTGGACCTCTCTGGTTGCTCTGGTTGAGAGAAAATACCTTGGTGGCTCTCCTCTCAATTTTTCCAAGCTTTTTCTCTCTCCTTTCCCTCCTTTTCTCTCTTGCAATTGGGGGGGGGGGGGTGTATTTATAGGCTTGCAATGTCTAGGTAGGTTGTTATGGGTTATTATGGTTAGAGTGGGAAGTAGTTAAGGTGAAGTGGGAAGTGGTTAAGGTAGTTAAGGTGAAGTGGGAAGTGGTTAAGGTAGTTGAGGTGAATTGGGAAGTTGTTATAGGTTGTTAGGGTTTGAGATTAGGGTTTAGGGTTTGACTTAGGGTTTAGGGTTTGATTTGAATTAATTTTATGGCTTTGAATCAATTCTTGGGTTTTGGATTAATTCTAGGTTTTTGAATTATGTTTTGAATTAATTTTAGGGTTTTGAATCAATTCTAGGGTTTTGGATTAATTCTAGGATTTTGAATTATGTTTTGAATTAATTTTTGGATTTGATTTTGGGGTTTTGATTTAGGTTTTGGATTAGGGTTAGGGTTTTTGGCTGGATTTTAGGGTTAAGTCTAATTGCAAGCATATGGGGAGTCTACGGATGCCTGTCCTTGAGCGAGGTTAGAGGACGAATGAAATACAGTCGATGCTTAGGGTTGACAATGACACCCTACCCCTTCTTACAAGGAAAAGACATCAGGAGGAGGAGATCGCTACTTGGAGTTGACGAAGATTCCCTGTCCGAAGCTGCAAGAAAGAGTTAGCTATTGGCAACCAGCTATTGGTCGGTGAAAGGACCAGAAGTCATGAGCTGCCACCTAGAATGCCACAAACGAAGCCGAAATCATGGAAACTAACATTAATGACAAATGCTAACAAGTTGATGACTAACCAGCTCCTAAAGGACATGATTGGTTATCACACTTGTTGAGAAAAACGCTAAACAAGACTCACGGTGCTTGCCGACCGAAAAGTGACTGGTCACGGATGTCATCTGGGTAGTTCAGGCTACCAGCCCAAAAGGAGGGAAGGAACAAGGTGAGTGGGCAATCCATCGGGCACCACAAGTATTGCCCAAGTAGTTTGGGATACCAGCCCAAGAGAAAGGGGGCATGACAAGATACGGATTTGCTGACCAACAGGATAGACACCTAGACAGGTGCCCATCGGGCAGTCCAAGGTACCGGTCCACAGAAGGATGTTGGTGTAACCCATTTGGAGTACGACCAAAGGAGGCACCATCGATACCAAACTCTCTGAGTAAGGATCAAATGGGGCATGGTAGGTTTTGAACCTATCGACCAAGAAGGGAATAATTGGTAAGTTTCGAACTTACCGACCAGAGAGAGAATGTTAAGTTTCGGACTTACCGGCCAAGAGGGAGAATAGTAAGTTTCGAACTTACCGACCAAAGGGAGAATAGCAAGTTTCGGACTTACCAACCAAGTGAGAATGGTAAGTTTTAGACTAATCGACCAAGAAGGGAAAATGGCAAGTTTCAGACTTACCGTCCAAGGGAGAATGGTAAGTTTCGAACTTACCGACCAAAGGGAGAATGGTAAGTTTCAGACTTACTGACCAAGAAGGGAAAATGGCATGTTTTGGACTTACCGACCAAAGGGAGAATGGCAAGTATTGGACTTACCGACCAAAGAGAGAATGGTAAGTTTCAGACTTATCGACCAAAAGGAGAATGGCAAGTTTCAGACTTACTGACCAAGGAAGAATGATAAGTTTCAGACTTACTGACCAAGGAAGAATGATAAGTTTCAGACTTACCGACCAAGAAGGGAAAATGACAAGTTTCAGACTTACCGACTAAAGGGAGAATGGTAAGTTTCAGACTTACCAGCCAAGAAGGGAAAATGACAAGTTTCGGACTTACCGACCAAAGGAAGAATGGTAAGTTTTAGACTTACCGACCAAAGGGAGAATGGTAAGTTTCGGACTTACCGACCTAGAAGGGAAAATGACAATGGTAAGTTTCAGACTTACTGACCAAGGGAGAATGGTAAGTTTCGGACTTACCGACCAAGAAGGGAAAATGGCAAGTTTCGGACTTGTCGACCAAAGGGAAAATGATAAATTTCGGACTTATTGACCAAAGGGAGAATGGTAAGTTTCGGACTTACCGACCAAAGGGAAAATGGCAAGTTTCAGACTTACCGACCAAAGGGAGAATGGTAAGTTTCAGACTTACCGACCAAAGGAAAAATGGCAAGTTTCAGACTTGCCGACTAAAGGGAGAATGGTAAGTTTCGAACTTACCGACAAAAGGGAGAATGGTAAGTTTCAGACTTACCGACCAAAGAGAGAATGGTAAGTTTTAGACTTACCGACCAAGAAGGGAAAATGGCAAGTTTCGGACTTACCGACCAAAGGGAGAATGATAAGTTTCAGACTTACCGACTAAGAAGGGAAAGTGGTAAGTTTCGGACTCGCCGACCAAAGGGAGAATGGTAAGTTTCAGACTCGCCGACTAGAGGGAGAATGGTAAGTTTCTGTAACGTCTGTGTCTGGGTTTTTCCATTTAATATAAACCATGGATTTCTTGTAATTATTTGTGTATGGATTATTAATGGTAAATCCAGTTTGTGTTTGTTGGCTGTGGGCTCCCTCTGTGTTTTGTGCCTTGGTTTCTCCCCTGTGGTGTGTTTTCTTTGGCCAGTGCGTCGGTTCTGCTTTGGGACCCGTGCTTGTGGTGGACCCACTTTGGTTGGGGCTTGGGCTTTGACTCGGTCAAGAGCCAGCGGTGCCGCACCATGCCTTTACCCATCTTCTCCACGCCTATGACTGAGAACCCGATCTCGTGAAACCTAGCGGGGGGAGGACTACTCGTTCCGTCCCCTCCGTCCAGAGCTACGCCTAGCTGGTGGACGTCGGCGAGATTCCGGGATGGCAGGCGTCGGAGGCGTTAAGAGGAGGTATGCGGCATGGGGGAGAAGCAGAGAAGCAGAGTTAGGGCAAGAGGGAGTGTGGGGCTGCGGAAGTGTCGTGCGCCAGAGGAGCTCGCGCGAGTGTGGGAAGCTAGGCTGGTGCCGTGCACCGTCATTGTGAGGGTACACGAGGCTCGTCGGAGCCAGGTACGTATTTCCCTACTGTTTTCCCTTTTGATCTTCCGCAATTGAGTCATATTGGGTTTGAGGGAAAAATCATGAAAATGATGTTTAAATCATGCAAAAAATGGGGAAATGTTGGGAATGAGATGAATGATGTGAGCATGTTGATATCATGTCGATTTATGGGCATTTTGTATGATTTTCGTGGATGTTCTTGAAGCATGCTACAGTGAATGTGTTTGGGCTTGATGCCTTTGTGATTTTTGTTAGAACAACATGCTTAATGGATTTATGTTTTGATTGAGGGGTTTTGGAGTAGACTTGGAGGTTTATACCCCATGTTTTATTAGTGATTTTAGTAGCATGTTTGGGGGGTCTGATCCTTACTCCCACTTGGGGGAGAAAGAGATGGCAGTGGCCTGGGGAGTTTTCTGTAACAACAGAAAACGGTATGTCGAATTGGATTCGGCATACCGAATTGCTTCCAAGCGATACCTCGCGTTTTGGCCTCGGACGACCGGAGGAAATCGGTCGACCGTTTCCCTTGAGTCTGATAAATCTGACAGGGATTCGGTATACCGAAGAATTTCAGTATACCGAATCAGGAGATTTCGGTATACTAAAGTTCTCTTTGGTATGCCGAATCAGGGGATTTCGGCATGCCAATTTTGAGCCCTGAACTGCATTGTTAAATGCATTAAAAATGATGATTAAATGTGGATAAATACATGATAAATGTATGGAATGCATGGAATGGCATGTAAGATGATGCATGTTAGTATGTTGTTTTTAATATTGTTTCCATGAGTTTTTGAAGCATGGCTTCTGTATATGGATATGGATATGGACCCGTGTGAGGGGTGATTTCATGGTGTAAGGACCATGAAAGGATGTGTGGAAAATGGTTTGATGCATAATTGCATGTGATTTGCAAAGAGTTTTATGAATGGAAAATAGTTTTGTTAATTGTTTTGAAAAGACAATTGCATATGATTTTAAAGAGATGAAAGGATTTAGTAGGAACCACAAGGGAACCAGGACTTGCCGACGAGGTAGTGAGACCTCAAGATAGGTCGGGGACG